>LPNX011102252.1:122084-322481 GCA_001517045.1 Pseudotsuga menziesii
CATAAAAACATAAGTGGTAAAATCAGCCCCAAATCTTAGGAGCAAGTGTCCAAGCGGATGCAGAATGTCTTCCTCTTTACTAGTTCTGTGAGGAGATGAGCTTGTGACCAAAGGTAGAGAATTCCTGGGACTCTGGAGAGCGAATGCTTGAGCTCCATAATCTGATATAGATTCTGAAATAGCTAATTAATCACAAAATAAAATATCAGCAACCTCATAAGAGGAAACTAACACCAAATCCCCATAAGCAAATTTGAAGAAGAACTGCGGTACTTGATTTTTCACACCGGAATTGGTGAGAGCAGCTACAAGCATGGATGAAAGCTCTTGGATTTTAAAATATGAAACAAATAATATCAGATCAGAATGTAAATCATATCTAAATAAGTTCACAACAGATCCAAAACTATGAAATGAAATCAAATCCCCAGCAGCAGTTTTGTAGGAGACTTGCGGTACTTGTTTCTTCACACCGTTGATGAGAACAGCTACAAGAAGTATTGAAGGTTTATGAACCTGAAATTTTGAACCAAGAAATATTATATCAGATCCAAATAAGATCATATCAGATCCAATAAGGTTCATATCATATCCAAAATTATGGTCAACCGAGACGGTAGATGCACAGTTTTCTTCTTCTTCAAAATTCTGAATTTTGGTGCATGCAATCCTGCAGGAATTTGCTGGAAGATCTAGATCATGGGGAACGAATGTGTCACTCTTATAATCTGATATTTCTTCCAAAATATCCAATTTTTTACATATTTGCACACCATCAGCAACATTAGAGGAAGAAAATTCAAATTTCTCCTCACTTTCGGAAGCAATTACTGGTAAATTTTGCACAGAATTCAAAGGAAAATCACCGGTGAATGTTTGCATGGAAGTGCAGCAGTGTGTTTCTTCAATATCAGAGATTCGAATGTCTTCTTCCATTTCAGAAATATGAGAAGATGAGATATCAGAGATCTCATGAACTTCCGGAGCATCAGGAGAAGGAGTCACTTCATGGAGACTTTCTTCCATTCGAATTGAATGTGTAGAAGATTCCGCTTCATCTTCATCTTGAACAACTTCATCAGAGAGAGTAGAGGCTGAGAGTTTTGAGTGAAGAACTCTTGTGGTGCTGGCTGTAATCTCCAAAGTACTATTATGATCCTCATTTTGCTTGCCAAAGGTTCTGTCCAATATTGGCCATAAATTCTTTGGGTATTCAGCATAATCAGGAATAAGGTAGTACAAGCTATCATCAAGGGCCAGACACATTGATCCAAAATCTTTGTCAATGTCATTTAGCCAGTCATTCTCATTCTCATAAGTCTCTCTTCCAATTCCAATAGAAACCTCATAGAGACCTCGTCTCTTGAGATATGCAATCATCTTCAACTTCCATTCCGAATAGCTTGTGAATGGGGTGAGAGGAGAGATTGATGAGTCCATTCGAAGTTGTACCTGTTAAGAGTTGCAAATCAAAACAAAAGGCACTGTAAGGTCGGACAGACTGCACATTCTAGGATTTCATCACACCCAACATAGTCAATCAAGCAAGCTTGATCAACAAGTTCTTTACTTGGCATATTGAGTGGTAAGCCTTGGCTTCTGGTGCAGTGCTGGATTCTTGAGCTATTGCTCAAATCTCATGGAGAAATTTGTCAAAAATCTTGTTCTTGAGAGATTGATCTTCGTCCCGTCGTAGGCTCTGATACCATATTAATTCTTGCACATGATCTAGGAACTAAGAATCAAAATCATCAAATAATTATTAACAAATACTCATGAATTGGAAATAACTGGAATACCAAATAGGTTTCTTCTCTGTATATTATATAAACAATAAAGGATTACAATTTTCATGCATAGCAATAGCTTAACTCCATGAAGAATTCGAATACCTAAGGGACAATTCAAATTCAGTTAGTGAGTCTAGCTTAACTGACTCTTTGCCATGCAATCTCACTCAGTTAACCACTTGACCAAAACCCTAATTGACTCACCAAACCCTAACTGAAGTTGGAGTGCAATAAATGACTAAATCTCAACTGAAGGAGATCAAACACATGTCATAGCAATCCAATCATCAAGTGCTAGTACTGCATGACTCCAATAAACCCTGATGAGGTTAACTGAAGCTAAACTGACCATCAGAAGTTGGTGAAGGCGCCTTGTTCACTCCAGTTCATTAAAATAATAATAAATAATCATAAAATAATCATTAAATAATATATTTAATGAATGTTAGAACCTTAACTGACTGTAACTGATTGGTTGAACTGAAAGTAACCACCAGTTAGCAATTAGGTGCATGAATGCCACACAAATCACCCCTGGAGTGCTCCAGTTAGCCTCCTTGACTGTAGGAGAAGGCTAAGTTAGCCTCCTTGACTATAGGTAGGCGTGGGAGTGACTGGGATGATGGTAATTAATGCTCCACTGATGTCAATTAAACTTAGGATAGTGGTTTAACTAGGAAAATTTGACCGAAGGAGTGAGTATGAAGGTAAATGTCTCCAACAAGGTCGTATTCCTACTTCTGGAGGTCATACTGCTATTTCTGGAACATCTATTCCTACCTATGGAGTTTCTAATGGGATATCTCATGGGGATTCTTATGGACCATATTATGGACCCTAGTATGCACAAATTTATTCACCTTATGGGTACGAGTATCAACAACCCGCTTACTCTCTGAATTATGGCTTTGTAGCTCCACATAGTCAAGGTACACCACATTGTGGTGCTTCCATGCCACCCTACACGGCTCAAACGGGAGGAGGCTACTATGGCCATGGCCATGGTGGTTACGGTCATCAACCCTATGTGAACCAAAATTATCAGGGAGTGCCTCATAGACCTGCTCAACCTAGGCTCCCTTTCCTCGCAACATTAAATCTTCCTGACTTTTCGAGACTATTAATGATCTGGTATCTTATGACCCGTCTTAGCCGGCTATCCCTACTAAGCTTCCCTCAGATATTCCCAAGTTCGATGGCAAACCAGGAGAAGATCCGAGTGAACATGTTACTACATTTCACCTATGGGGCTCTTCTAACTCCTTACACAATGATTCAGTCCGTTTAAGTCTATTTCAACGCACCCCCACCAAGCCTGCCACGAAATGGTACATAGATCTACCTAGGGGGGAATTTACTTTGTTCGATGACCTAGCTATGAATTTTCTCAACCACTTCCAACTACCAGTGCGTTACGACGTTGGTACTGAACTCTTGTCAACATTTCAGCAGGATAAAGCCATGCATATCTCGGACCATATCCAAGAGTAGCGTAGATGGAAGAGATTGATTAAATCCTTCATATCGCCAGATTTTCTCCTCAAGTGGTTCCTTAAATCGTTACTACCTTATATGGAAAAGGATGTTTCTACATTCAGATTTCAGAATGAGGAATAAGCCATTTTTAGGGCATAGGAATTAGACTTGATTTATGCTCAGTCTGGTTTGTTATATGAGATCATTCCTAATGCTCTACATTCTAGTTTCAACCCTAAGGTCAAACCAGGACCACATGCCGATGGTATCGTTGGTTGTACGAGTACCAAACCTGCAGATTCAGTTGTGAAAAAGGTCAGTCAATTATCTATCAACCAATCTGCCTCGGGACAAGCCATGGCTTTGTATCAACCCACCCAAATGGCGACTGTGCTTGCGGTACAATCGTTGGACCAGAATGGTAACCAGCAACCTCGAAGGAATAAAAACAAGGGTAAAAACAATCATACGGGTGGGAATAAGAATGAAAATTCCAACACTAATGACAAGAACGCCCGAAATGCTGGGGGGGACAAGCAACCTAAACATAAGGTTAAGTTTCCTTGCAAGTTGTGTCAGGATGATCACCTCACTCACTTGTGCCCTCGGATAGAAGAAGCCTTGAGATTCATAGCGCAGGGCCTAGTTGTGCTAACCAACCCTTTACCTCATAATCAAAACATGAACGCAAGGAACCATGATCAATTTGGTGGGGATCAAGATCCACCGAAGGCTTGTAGTGGTCATGGTTGCATCAATATGGTGCGTGCTGCTAAGGTTGTGACTCATGCAAAGGACTATGGTTCGTCACAACCAGACCTTGGAAAGGAACCTGCTCCACCTGAGAGTCCTTTGTGTATTGAAAAACCTGTGGATAAAACTGAAGTTTCTCCTCGCATTCCTAAGGGAGTCCTTAAGCGTTCAGGGCACTATCCTAATGCTCGAGCCGCCCAGAACTATTCTATTGTCGAGGATTTGGGCCACACTCCTTGTGTGATGTCTGCACTTGAAGTACTTCAGAGTTGTCCTTTGCAAAGGAAAGATTTGCTTTCTGCTCTTGGTGTTAACGATGATAATTCTTCCTCTGTCATCAAATTTGAAACCGCGGGACTTCAGCCTCGCTTGCCTTACTATGTGTCTCTCTTGATTCACGTATAATGTCTTAACATGACCGTTAAACGCACTGTGATTGACGAAGGCACTGCTGCTTCCGTGATGTCTTTGGCATGTTGGAAGGGTTTGTGTTCCCCCAAGTTGTCTAAATTTGCTACCATGTTGACTTCTTTTGATGGAAGATCGTTTCGACCACATGACATTCTTCCTTCTCTTAAGGTCCGTTTGGGAGGGAAGACCATTGCGATAGAGGTCAAGGTGGTTGATGCACCCCTTGACTACAATTTGTTGCTGGGAAGGAATTGGATGTACAGTATGCAAGCCGTAGCTTCTTCTCTATTTCGAGTTGTATGTTTTCTATTTAATGGGAAGATAGTTACATCATTCAAGAATCCGCCTGTTACCATATCTTTGGGAGCTTCTATCCCGATTGTCTAGCACTTTCAGCCGGCAACTGGGAGTGTGGGTGTTGGCATGTATCCATCCCTTATGGGAAGCTTTGGTTGTCCTACACCCGTCCTTATGATAGGGTCTAGTTCCAGTGAGGCTTCATCATCTGTGAGATCAGTTTCTTTTTGCACAAACTATATGGAGGATCCTTGGATTCTTCCTACACCGAATCATTCATGTGAGCCCATCGAAACGAGCGTGCCGTTGCCTGCAACTATGATAGCATATCAAGCTAATATTGGATCTATTGCAGAGCCTAGTCCTTACTCTTCGCGAATAGAGGAGGAGGACCCTTATGTGCTGCCTGCATGGGCAGTGTAGTATTCTCACACACATGACTATCTTGATAGTGTTTTTCCTTTAGATGAGGCTATTATTGAGGCTATGTCTGGGGTTGAGCTACCTTGGGAAGAGTTGCATCATAGATCTTATTTTCATCCCGAGCTCGACCGTTTGGAGTGTGAAGACTATAGGGAAATTCTTAGTGAGAGAATTGGTAGTCCCATGGTTCTATTAAGCTCTCCTGGTCTGATGGGTGATGGAAACATGGAAAATATATCTCCTACCATTCCTATCAATATCTCTCATGATCCTGGCAAGATTAAGAATGTCTATATTGGGGCAGAATGTTCCCATGTTGAGATTCAAGAGTATACTGAGCTATTCAAAAATTTCGCGATCTATTTGCTTGCTCATACAAAGAAATGCTAGGTATCGACCCTCGCACTGTTGAACATGAGATTAAAACTTATCTCGATGCTAAGCCTGTTTGACAACGTTTGCGTGTGGTGAATCCTAGGAAAGCACCCACGATTAAGATTGAGATAGAAAAGTTGTTGAATGCCGATTTTATCTATCCCATTCCCTTGACAGAGTGGTTTTCAAACCCCATTCCGGTTGATAAGAAGTAGGGAACAATCCGCATATGCATTGATTTCCGTGACTTGAATCATGCCTGTCCTAAAGATAATTTTCCCACACCATTTATAGATCAGATTTTGGATGAGTGTGCAAGAAGCGAGGTATTTTCTTTTATGGACGGATTTTCCGGATACAATCAAATACAGATTAAACTCGAGGACCAACATAAGACTGCTTTCATTTGTCCTTGAGGTACCTTTGCATATCAGAAGATGCCCTTCGACCTTAAAAACGCTGGAGCCACTATTCAACAGGCTATGACCTTGATCTTCCATGATCTCAAATCGATTATTGAAGTCTTTTTGGATGACCTTGCTGCTCATTCTCGTATGAGAATGTGTCATTCCTACCATTTGAGATTAGTGTTCAAAAGGTGTCACCATTATTTGGTTAGGTTAAATCCTCACAAGTGCATCTTTTGCGTGAAGTCTGGTCACTTATTAGGGTTCATTGTCTCCAAAGAGGGTATAAGATTCAACCCTTTAAAGGTTGAGGCAATACTTCAATTGTCTCCCCCGAAAAAAATTAGACATCTTCAATGTTTGCAAGGCATGGCAAACTTCTTACGGAGATTCGTCGTGAATTTTGCCAATTTGACTAGAGGCTTTATGTGTCTTTTGAAGAAGGACACTACCTTTTGCTGGGATGAGCGAGCCCAGGAGTCCTTTGATGCGCTTAAGCAAGCCTTAGCATTAGCCCTGGTGATTAGTCCACCTAACTATAGTCGTGACTTTCTACTTTATGTGGTCACATCCATGGAGACGATTGGTATGGTTTTGGTTCAAGAGGATGAGGAGCTCCATGAGCATGTCATATATTATCTGAGCCAGAACCTTATAGATGCGGAGATCCGTTATTCCCATGTGGAGAAGCTTTCCTTAGCTACCATTCATGCGGTTCAAAGATTGAGACACTATATTCTTCTTCGCCAAACCTTGGTGGTTGCCCATGTCAATCCATTTCAGTTTGTCCTCACTAGAAGGATGATAGGGGGAAAGTATAATAAGTGGATTGTCATCCTGCAAGAATTCGATATCGAGTTTGTTTCGGCAAAATCAAAGAAATCGTTGATTTTTGTAGAGCTTATATCTGATTTCCCAAGCGAGGAGGAGGAGGAGGCTTGTGAAGATACGTTTGTCGATGAGCACATCTTCTTGATCTCAACTTTGGATCCATGGTATGGAGACATTATCATATATTTATAAACATTGAAGGTCCCTACTAACCTTTCATGGGATGAACGATGACGGTTACGTCATGTTTCTAAGAATTACCTCATAGTGGATAACACATTGTATCGCCATGGGGTAGATTCCATTTTATGTCGTTGTTTAACTCATGAGGAGGTTGAGCTTGTGCTGAATGATTTCCATGGAGGGGAGTGTGGTGGTCATTTATCTGGGCTTTCTACAGGACAAAAAATCTTGAGAGCGGGTTATTTCTGGCCATCAATCTTTAAAGATTGTGTTAATGCGGTCAAGAAGTGCCACCCTTGCCAGGTGTTCGCACATAATATGCGCCCACATCCTGCCCCATCACATCCAATTATCACCGCCGGTCCCTTCACTAAGTGGGGGCTTGATTTCATGGATTGCAACCTAGCTTCAGCTGGGGGGCATCATCATATTATCGTGGCTGTTGACTACTTCATGAAATGGGATGAGGCTATGCCTACAGTTAAATCCGACGGTTAGATAGCCGCACACTTCGTATTCAACCAGATTATTACTTGGTTCGGTATTCCGAAAGAGCTTGTCACTGACCATGGTAGGCACTTTCAGAATCATATGATGGAAGAGTTGGCCTCGAAGTTAGGGTATAAGCAAGAGCATTCTTCTTCTTATTACCCTCAAGTGAATGGACGAGTTGAAGTAGTGAACAAATCACTCAAGTCTATTCTCCAACAAACCGTCGCACAAAGCAAGACCAATTGGCATATTATGTTATATACTGCTTTGTGGGCTTATAGGACCGCGGTTAAGACTGCCACCGGGTTTTCTACATATCAGCTTGTACATGTAGTGGAGTCTATATTTCCAGTTGAGTGCAAGATCCCTTCGTTGAAGCTAGCCATAGATCTCTTACCGGACACTTCTCCATTGGAGGAACGTTTGGTCCATTTAGAGAAGCTTGATGAGCAGCGTTGAGATGCTTTAGTGGCTCTAGAGGTGAATAAGTGTTGCATTAAGGTCCAGTATGATAAATCTGTCTGTCCAAGGAGGTTTAGTGAAGGAGATTTGGTCCTTTTGTGGGATCAAGCTAAAGAACCCTTGGGGGCAGGCAAATTCAACCCTATGTGGCATGGTCCTTACATGGTTAAATGTGTGTTAGAGAAGGGTGCTTATGAGCTAGTAGATTACCTTGGCGAAGCCTAGAAATAGGCTCTATCTTAAAAAGTGCTATGCCTGATTTTCAGCCAAGGCTGACTATTGTATATTATTGTACATCATTTTTGCATAGTTAGGTCTTTCTTATGGTGATCATGTTTGTTGATTAGCTTCCATTTCTTACGGCATATCTCAAGGGAGTCTTCCATCTATATAGGATTCGCGGATGGTGCAAACCGTCACACTCAACACTCAGCCTTTGTTGCTTGGGTGATTTATACTCCTACGGGTTAGGTATTGTCTTCAGGAGGCGTATGTTTACGACCCTCTTCAAACAATGTTGCTGAATAGAGTGCCATTATCGGGCTTCTACGGGATGTCATTTTACATGGTGTTCTCTCTCTTGAGGTACCTCTTGATTCAGAGTTAGTAGTGTCATAGCTTAATGGCTTGTATTATGTTAGAGATCCAACATTATTACGGAGATTCTTACGTGTGAGATTGTTAGAACGACAATTTGAAAACATAACATACATACATGTTCCAAGAATTTATAAACAAGTTGCTGACTCATATGCTAACTATGTGTTAGATTGGCATTTGTTTTGATAGACAATAAGCTCATCACAAACATACATTTTTACACATGTAAATAAATAAACCAATCATCATAAAAAAAATTCATTAAAACATCCAAAATGTGGTTATACATAGTGTCATAATACAAAAATGGGGCTCTCGAGCCACCAAAATATAAACACACGTTAGTACAAAATGTATCACTCCCAGGCATCTAAGCCTAGGGAGAAGGGGGGTTCTGATCGTGGAATGTCACCATGGCTCTAGCTAGTCATCTAAATAACCACACCCATGCTCGTGGCACACCCACCACCTGACGCTGCATGGCCTCAGGTAGGTCCTCGACCTGCGCCATGGGTACCCTATGTGTCAGCCTCATGAAGTTGGTATGAATGCTTTGGAGCGTCTGCTTCGCATCCACACCCATGATGTCATCTCCTCTTCCCCTTCGTCTATGACGAGGGAAGCCTTTAGGCCGTCGTGGTCCTACATCTGCCATTAGAGAAAATTTGGGGTCTAAAATGGGCCTTATAATAAAACATGCCAAAATAAGTTCTTGTGAGTTGGAATTCAAGAACCAATAGAATTTCAATAAAATGAGTCAACCATAATGGTTGAATTGACATATTTGTCATAAAAAAAACTATTTTTTTGTTCCTATTTTTGACATATCTCCCTGTTTTTTTACTCAAATTTCGTTCAAGAGAGCTCGTTGGATGCAGAATCAAATTCCGCATCCAACAAGCTATCCCGATCGAAATTTGAGTAAAAACACAGGGAGATATGTTGAAAATACGAACACAAAAAGTAGTTTTTTTCTTTCTTCCTCCAAAATTAATAAATATTATTTTATTATTTTAACTATTATTTTATTATTTTCCTTAGGAGGCCCATTTTAGACCCCAAAATTCCTCTAATGATATATATGATAGGATGTCACTATGTGTTGTCACGCAAAAACATGTCTTTTTGATTCCATATATCAAAAAACAAAAAAAAAATTAAATAACTCAAAAAATTTTAAAAGAGGGTTGAGATTCATTACCAATGTCACAGTATGCCGATCTTGGTGGTAATGGCATGTCGGGTCTCCCCATAAATCTATCCCCGCATAGGCGTAATCATCGATGGCAACTATCTGCCATCGCCACCATGGAAAGAAATCAACTGGATAGGGGTTGGACACCCTACCTCCACCCAGTTTGCACATCGCATCTGCCCAACGTCATTGGACCAGATCTTGAACCCCGTGAAGAGGAACGTAAACTCTAGGGATCAATCCCAAAACAAGCTCAAAGAAAAACGTGCTCAGTATGCTACTGAAATCAAAGTTTCGTACTCTGCCCATCTTGCACTCACTGAGCTGGTGTTTCATGTTGCCCAGTAGTGCAGTGCTCCAATTGTAATCAATGGGTCTCATGCACTCCACTGCATAGAACATCAGAGGCTGCGAGTCCTGGTGGAGTGAAGCTAGCCCTGATATCCTTCCCAGTGTTAGTAGTATGGCCCTTAGGCCTAGCACCTGTATGGAGTTAGTTGGGATCTGACTCCCGACCTTCTCCGTGTTTGGATAACAATACATGGCTATGTACTCATCGATGGTGAGGCCACCTCTGGGATCGCAAGATCATAGATTCACCACTTCCCCCGGTCGAGAAAGTACAGTAATAAAGTATATGTCCTCCACTTCTATGGTGAGGGACATCCCATCGATCTGGAAAGACTCTAAGTCAGGATCCTAGTAGTCTACTAGCATTTGCAGCACTCTTGGTTTGGCTCTTAAGCCACCAAGACACCAAAATTTAAAGAGCCCGCATGCACAAAGAGCCTATTGTGCCATTATATCACCACGTACTCCTTCTTCTACATCCTCGTGCTCATGTTCTCTCCATTCTAGAACCATCCTGCATGTTTAAATCAAGTTTGGGTCATTAGAAATCCTTAAAAAACTTGATCGTGGCCGCATACACGACTGTTTGCTAAACATCCATGTATGTACGCGACTGTGAGGGTTTTTTCCGTGTATATCTAGCCCTATACCCGAAAAAATCCTCGATTTCCACATGGGCTGAGGCGCACACTTTAGGGTGTCCTAGAAATCCAAATTGACCATGGAAAATTGAAAATTCTACATGAAATTGAAAGAGCAGGGCATGGGAAATTACTTGGAAAAAATAATGGCGGATTTCATCGACTGGGTCTCCTAGAATTCGCATTTGAAGTTTTGAGCTCAATTGGGTAAAAATTTCAAATGTTATATTATGTTTTGAATTTTTTCCTATTTATAGAAATTTTTCAAATTTTTGAAAATTTTTACCCCCTTTTCTATAGTTTGGACCATTTCTAATCCTTTTGGACCGTTTTTTGACTAATATATGATGTAGCAGACTGTTTTGAGCGTCGTTTTGACCATTGTTTTGACTCATTCATGCTGATTTCGGGTATCATGTCTAAAATGGCATATAGGTTAGGTTTCACCACCGTTTTCATTTTGCATGACCTTATGACCGTTTCATCATAACCGTAGGTACGAACCCATTCTATCTTGTCACAGAACCTTCTTGCTATTTTAGAAGTGGCATGATTTGAATGGTAGAGCTTGACCTTACATGGGTACCCTAGTTCGATCCTTATTTGCATTTGGTGCCCATGCCGACAATTTTTTCCTTTAGGGTGTGGGTGTCTGTTGTATAGTATTGCCATGACATTTCGCAAGAGCCACATACTCCTCTTGATCTTTTGCTGGCATATTTCCCCCGGACTCCCTTATATCAAGTTGTAATTGCATTATCATGAGCTTTTCCTACCTTATTGAGCCTTATTCCGGCTTCCCTGACTTTGAGTATCAGCCATATAGCCCAAACTTGTCTCATGTCTAGCCATGCAGAGCCATTTTATATATCCTTTGCAGCTTGATTCCCTATTTTAACTAGGAGGGGACTTTTCCCTGAGTGTCTCTATCTTACACATGTATCCTTGCATTGAGCATAGGTATGTTCCACTGCTTGGAACTAGTTTGTTTTCCCATTTGACACTCGTCTCCTCCTAGTCTGTAACTTTAAAGCAGTTTTATTTTTTTCAAGCTTTTCAAATATTTGAAAAAGTCTAAAAAAAAATTAAAAAACCAAAAAGCCGGACAAGGAAAGATGTTATCTTTGGCAGTAGTCAAGTCATGTCTCCTTTGAATAGATCACTTTATATCACATCCATTGGTTGGTTTAATATTTTGACTTTAGGAGATGTGCTCGTTTATCTGAGTTTATCTCCACCGACTGGTTAAGCTTCCAGTCCCTATGGAGCCTCTGTCGATGCCTCCTGTGTCACAGAGATGTCCTAGTTTTGCATATCGATTCTATGCTGCCTATATTCAGTCACCATTTGTCATTATGCTCTTGTTCGAAGGAAGTTGAAACCTGAGTCGGTCATTCCTCAGTTATCTTGACTTTGCATGTCGGCCATTCCCGGTACAGTTACTAGTTCGTGCACCTTATGATCGAGTCCTTCCACATCATACAGCTTTGCTGAGTACCTCATGTTGGATGATGGGGGATGCCTTAATTCCCTCCTTCCAGTGGATTTCATCCCATCGACTTCAGATCATTTGTTTTGGGATAGGAATATAGAGTCATGTTTTAGTGCCTTGAGACTTGCAGTCATCAGTGGCAGGTTCTCTCGCCATCGACAGTTTTTTGGGAATACATTAATGTCCCCTGATCAATGGATTCTCTCAAGTGTTCGACCTCAACACATTTATTCACACTTGTTGGTTTGCACTCTAGTACCTTGATTCCCATTTTCATTATCGGTGGGTGATCTCGTGTCTGTTAACATCATACATCAATGACCGCTAATCAAACGATGGACTACTATGTTCGACCTCGACACCTCTATTCACATAGTAGGACATGTACTCGTAGTGGTGTGTGTAGAAGACCTTCCATATTGGTGGCATCTCATATATGCTACCTCCTTTATCGTGCCAGTGTTCATGAGATTTCAGCTCTCATGACTTGATTCCAGTATATATCAGACATTTCCAGCCATTATGGAGATCTTGATCTGTTATATATCTTCAGTCTTCATGGAGATCATGATCCTTTGTATATCTTCATCATGGAGATTCTGATCTATGTATATTGTATGTGGCGATGACCACATATGTCATATTGTATCATGCCTATTCATGGCCAGTGTACTCTTATGTATCTAGGACTGCTATATGTATTTGCAGTTATATGTAGAGTTGTATCATTGTATAGTGCTGATTGGATGGCTGGTTCTTCCACTGGGTTCTTCATCACTTCATTTCTGGGATGAAATTATAATGTATTTTGGCCATCGTATGACCCCTCTAACCTCACACATTAGGGGGCATCTATTATAGTTGATTTTACCACACATGGTAAATCACACTTTTATGGCCTTCCCTGTCTCTATGCAGACTCCTTAGACCCCATGGACCATTTTTGTTCCTTTGATGTTTCCTTGATCATCCCTAAAAACATGTAAAAGTTTCCATACGCGACTTTTAAACCCTTTATCACGTATATACATGGGTTTGACCCCTAAAACCGCGTACATCGGGATGTGTGCAAAAGGCTAAATTCTTTTGGAATTTTCCTTGATGTGGATCCGACTCACTTTTCTCCTGGCCTTCCATATGCCTTGAGATCGCTCGAATTCGACCTTTCATTACCCCATTGAAGAGCTATATAAGGAACCCTTTGGATACATTGAAGGCATGAGGAATTGAGAGCAAGAGAACTATAGTCCATTGTTGCCGGAACTTGTGCTTGATTCTGCATCCCCTTTGTCCCTTGGAGCACTTTTGTGTTCTTCCCAAGCTTATCTTTTGCTTGTGAGCTTGTCGAGAGATGGAGGATTGAAGTGGTGGAGGCCCAAGTGGGGGACTCGGTTTCTCCGATTCGCAGACATGCCGACAGAGGTTGTATTCATTGTAATATCTAATTTTATATTAATAGAAATATCTTTTCCTGTCCAATAATGTGTGTTTGAATGAATATTTTATCCATGGATGATTTCAAATGCTTATATGTTATTGATTATATATGCTAGAGTAGAGCTAACACAATTATATATAGTATGCTTGTCTTGTTTTTTGAATGTTGAGGAAGCAATTTATCAATTCAAGATGAAGTTGGAAATCTCAACGGGGATCTACATCAACCGTCCGGAATAAGGTACGAATTGAGATCCTTTAGTGTTAGTTGTTTGGTTTCTCTTGCATATAGGAAAGGATTGATTTCTGGAGTTAAGCTGTCTGTTGTGGTACCCCAAGCCATAGGAATTTCTCTCCTTAACACAATGTAGACCAATAAAGCTTTCAATTAGAATCATCAATAATAACCAAAATTAGAATGGTTCACTGCAACCAAAGTTACCAATTAATGGCAAGTTACACAAAAACCTTATAAACTATCATTAACAAATGGCATGCAAGGTTTCCTTTTACAACATTTATCAATTCTAAATATCCAATTTACCACTTAAAAAAGACTCCTTCTATCATAGAAATATTATACATTAAACACATAGTATAATCTTGAAAAAATGTGGATTAGGAACTAAGTATTATACTCTCATTGTAACATAGCATAGGAATCATTAGCCTCTTTCCCTTTATAGCTATCCTTTTTATGCTTTCCTTCTCCAAGAAACAATTAAGTAGATGATTCCTTTAAAAATTTCAAGAATTGATTTTAGAAAAACATGAATGAGACAAGTGGAATGAGAATGAAACCTAATATGTAACTATATTAAGGAAGGAAAATATAAACTAGCATTTAAAACTTCGTATATACAAAGATCCTAGGAACATTTAGGGATGGTGAATAAAAAAGAGGGGACCAACTATTTTTTCAAAATCAACCATTTTCAAACACTCTTTGTGCCTCCCAAAACTTGTATATAATTTAAACGATAAACCTATTTGTATCATCATTTAAATTAACCATCACAAATGTGCCACCTGTAATATCAAAATTAAGCATCCATTCATATAAACTTGTTTTAAATATATAATATGCTCACTAAAGAAGTTTAAGCCTTGTAATGATTAAAACTTTGTCAAAACGTGTTGCATAACCTTCCCATCAAAATTGCACCAATTTTCCAAGATTAATACATTTCAAAATCATAACTATTGTGCCAACACAACTAAGACCTTTTTCCAAATAATTTAGAGATAAAACATGTGAATGGAAAGAGAAACCCATTAAACAGTGAACACGGTGATGTAGTTGTATGCATCTCTTCTTCTACTACAATAACTGGAATTTCTGGTACCTCTTCTTCATGAGGATACTCTATGGTAGGAATCAGTGGAAGGGAAGGGATATTATCAAACATGGGATCAAAGCCTACAGGATTTCCAGTAGGTGTTGGTTGATTTTCAGGTGTATGGATGGATTTTTCATGATGGAAAAATGATGTTGAGCTAGCAGTTGATGGTATGGGGTGAATGGGTTCAATGTTTCCCCATGTAGTTGTTTTCTCTCATGGAGAAGGAGGAAGTACATCCCAACTACAATTGTGAACAGAGTAATGGTGAACCAATTCAGTAGAATTTGGAGGAGGATGAGAATATTGAGACACATCTAGAGGGTTTGCATGATACAAAGGAAGAGCATGTTGAGTTCTAAGGTTAAGATGGTCAATTCTTTCCAACTGACCAAAGTCATTGGAATTGGCATTAAAATTCACGTATAACCTTACTTTTCTATCTCCCCCTTGTTTCCACAAATACTTCCCTTTGTTGCCTCTTCCTCTTACCGATCTCCTAGAACCTATGCTATGAAAACTCATGGATGAATTGAACATATGAACAATGAGTAATCATTTTAAACACAATTTTTGAATGAACATAAAAACATATATAAAGTGATGACAACAACTCAATTCTCTTTAATATCTATCAATGCAACATTGGTATCATGTCATGCAAACACTGTAATAACCGTAAGCACATGTAACGTACTAGAACAAGGTTGGGAATGAGGGATCGAGTGGTGATACTATGGGAAATACATTCATTGAGATTAAAAAAATATGCCACAATCAAAACCATGTTCTTCTCTATATTTGTCAGTGTCAAAGACATCCAACACAATAACCACTGTATAATTCTTGAAACATACTGATAGTGAATCACAACCTATGCCCTTTAAAAATAATCAACCATTTCTTCATTGTAACCCTGAAACTCTATGAAGTTAACTTGTTGCACCGAGGGTAGCGAGGTGCTCTACAACCCAGTATGGTGGATATGTTGTCACATAATGTAACATAACACATAACGTTATGTACAAAAAGTAAATTTAATTAAAAAAATCATGTTGAGTCAAAAAATTTAATAATTAGAACCAAATAAGTAATTAAAAATATTTGTGTTAAACTCGAAGTTACCAAGCACCAAAGGGATCAAAATTCCTAAGGCCTATTTTTTTTTTAAACATGTAAAATTTTTGAGATAAAATAAATAAATATTACACCTCAAGATATTGGATCCCTCTCGGTTCTTGATAGATCCTAATTTAATATGGATCTATGTTTTTTTTTACCAAAAAGAGTTATCATATCTCTCTCTCTCTCACACACACACACCCATTGCATATTTTAGCAACGATGACTAGACTCATAGTCTATTTTCTTGGCAAGCCATAGTCATATTTGCTGAAATGATTTAATTTTCCACAAACCCTTGAATAATTTTTAGTTTATAGAGGATTATTATACGTCAACGAAAATATAAAGGAGGAAGCTTGAATAATGAGTAGAGTCATCCTATACTCATAACATCCACATGACAAATCTTTTGTAAATGAATGGAAGGAATTCAATGTTGAATTGGTTTCTATAGCTATCGAGGAGATGATTACAAAAGGGAACAATTAACATGGGAAAGGAAATGAACTAAACAAAATTAAATTGGGAATCAAGGAAAGCAGACAATTTTATAATTGGGAATGACCAAAATGGAGACAAAATGAACGAGGAGTTAGAGAATAGGGAGACAAGATTGCTAGTGAATGCTATAACTTATTCATATAATTGCAATGTGAATAGACTATCCATTTAAACAGTTTGTCGATATTTCAAATTATACGACTTTCATTCATCAATGGTAGCTCGATTTCTGAATTCACTATGGTTAAAATACATATTGTTACAATCCTCCATAAATTCCACACTTCATAACTACGATCATGGTTATTCATCTATAAACCACAACATTCAAACGGTAATTGATAGTATGGAATTGATAGTCAAAATTCATCTTCATTGTTTACATCTTAGGGGTTTGAGGTAAGAATTATTTGAGACCCAGCTAAAAGGAGGGCTTCAAAATTCATAATATATTTCATATCAAATATTTTAAACCCTAATTTTTCTTTTCATATGGTTGATTCCATACATATGTCTTGAAGAAAAACCCTACGAACCCAAAAATGAGAAAGCAACATTGATGAGTTAAAATCCACACAAATATTCACTTTTGGTAATTCTTTTGTAACATTTTTGTTAAATTCAATGAAGCATAGATCATCAAGCCTTGAAAATTCTAATGGAGAATAGAAGGTTGCATAAGAGAGAGAAGAACTTAGCATAGACTGATCAATTACTCATGGAAAATTCGCACACACATGGAGACAAATTTGGAATAATATGAATATATTGAATCAATATATAATTAAGTAATACAATAGTAATACATATAGGAGAATTCACATACCTAATATAGGATTCGAATCCACCAACCTAGAATGAATCTGAAGCTAACTCAATGTGGGAAAATCACCACTAGAGATCACTAATGCAACTTTGGATCACTAAAATAATTCACACTCAGTTAACGGATGAGGGTAGGTGAGAAAATGCAACCTACTCCCCCTGAATCATGGAAATTGGTGCTATAATGACTGAGAGTGATATAACTGATGGGAATCAAAGCATAATTGGAATTAACTGGATACCTACTAGAGTCAACTGCTGGAGACTACTCATGGCACTCAGAGTGGGTTCCTAAATTATATGGATCGGTCCCTAGGGAACCTAAACTCGTGCAACCAGGTGCAGTAAGTGGAAGATGTCTCCTATGCATGCCCCCCATGCACTAGTGGAGTGATGAATACCTCATAAGATAGGAAAATCTCAAATAAACTATGAGGTTAAAGGGAGGATTAATAATAATCCCAACACCCCCCTTAATCCTGAATTTGGACAACCTGGGCCCTTCCAAATAAGACCAGATGTCACCCATACAATATAAATGAAAAAAAAAGAACCACTTAATAAAACCAAGGAAATGGGGAAAACATCATGGGACACCCCCCCCCTCCGCCCTTAAAATAAGCAGGAAAATTAGGATCAAGCTTTCATATAAAGAGAAAAAATCTTCTTGAATAAAAAACTTGTGAAAATATTTTTTCAACCTGCATCTTTGTGGAGCAGTAAATCAATGTGATGGTCATTGTGTGCACTAGTATCATAATATTATAGACATGAACCTCTCCATCTTATTTCAATCTAATGATAGACATGAGAATGAATGTTTCCTTTGTCCCTTCTCTCTGGAGGAAGAGTGTAATGATCCAATTGGTTCTTCAGTGATAAGAATTATTGATCAGACCTTACCATCATGTAGCATCTCTCTGAGAGCTTGTTGTACCTCTCTGAAAGAAGTGAATTTTCTTGCAATATCACAAGACACTCTTTTTGAAACGGGGATCTTGTTCTCCTCGTGTCAGATGGATATCCAGTCATGTTCCCAGCTGCCTCAATAACCTTTTGTGCCCATTTATCCCTAGGATTGGGAGTAGGGACTATATTTGGATTCGGATCATTGTGAACTTCATCTTCAATTTCATAAACCGATTCAATCAGGATCTCTACTTCGGATTCTGAATCTGAAACACTAATGGAAACATTATCATATACAAAAGGTTTAGGTAAAAAAAAATTACCTTCCCTTTCAAATAATAGTTGAGACTATACTGGATCTTAGTATGGAAAAAAGTGTGAGAATCCATATGCTTTGGAGGCATGGTTTGCAACACCTTTCGCTATCATCTTCCCAATTGAGATATTTGAGATCTCCACTGAGTCAGGACCAAATACTACTCACTTTGGTGGGCCAGTACGTGTCATCTGGTATACAGATAAAAAATTTGTAGCTAAGGAGGGAACATAGATTACATCCTTGAACAATCCATGTTTTAACTTGATTAAACCCTTTAATTCATATCGAATTTGGGTGTCATCACCCATGTGATTACTCGAACCATCAATAAGTTTTAATGAAGAAAATGATTCCATGGATGCAAAAATATGATTGGAGGCTCCCGAATCAAAGGCATGTGATTTTGAACAACTGGCATTTAGTGCATGACATCTCTCATCATGATCTTCAGTCTTGTCTCCAGAGTCATCCTTCCTTGCGCCTTCAAGGAGGGAAATATTGTGTTTCTAAAGGAGTTTTGTCATATGATATATGGTATTCTTCATACAATATTTCTATGTATGGTTTCCTTTCTTACAGTAGGAGCACTTTCCCTTCTCAGACCTTTGATTTTTTTCATTCCTAGAGCCTGAGGCTTCATCTGATGGATCAAACGCTTATTTAGGTTCAAATTTGGTGTCCCTTTTCTCTTTTCCTTTCTGCTTCCTCCTTGCTTGCAGATTCCTTGTCTCACCAGCTAAGAGAGCTTGATTTGGAGAGGCTCTGATTGCTCCCATATGATGATGATGATGACAATGATGATGATTATTATGATGAGGCAGTTGTTGGTAGCATCCAGGGACATTTACGATCATATAGACTACATCATGGATCATTTTTATATATTGTTATAATTCCTCTTTTCATGGTTACTATCATATGTATCATTTTCATGTCCTCCAAAACCATGTTATTGAGTTGTATTATTTTGACATGTATCATTTTGACTTATATCATTTGGACATGACGTATCATATTGAATTGTATCATTTTGTCTTACATATTTTATCATTTTTTTCTATCATTTGTACATGATGTATTATTTTGACTTACATGTATCATTTTCACATGTTATTGATCTACTAGCATATTTGACTTTCACAATTTTTAGTTATATATGATGATGATATTATCATTATTGACTCATCAATTTTTATATATTGAAAGTGGTTGATGATTTTTGGATGCATATTTATTACGTATGATGGTTTTCATTTATTGCTCATGATGGATGTTTTCAAATTCACTTATATTATAATATTTGACTCATGTGTTTTAATTATAGGTGGTGATCATGTTATAATGATTATCTTGTTTTTTATATATACCAGATGTTGTAGATTCTATTTTAATGGAGATTTAATAAGTATAATGATGTTGGTAATCTGTATGGATGCTTGTTTCCCTAAAAATTATTTATAAATGTTATCCTATAAAATATTTCAAATGCATTTATATGACTTATTGTATAATCATATAAGTTATTTAAGAGACATGATATATATAACTAATTAAATTGAAATAAAACATATTAAATTAATAATTGTAAGTAAAACAAGAAGCATTTTTGGAAGCAAAAAAGGAAGCAACATTGGAATCCAAATTGGAAGTCACACTAGAACCAAAATTGGAAGCAAACCGGGAAGCAAAACTAGATGTAAAATTGGAAGCCAAAATAGAAGAAAAATTGGAAACGATGTCAGTAGCAAAACTGGATGTAAAACTGGAAGCCAAACCAGAAGCCAAATTTGAAGTAAAATTGGAAGTCATATCAGAAGAAAAACTGAAAGAAACACTTGGTGCTAATCCAAATGTTATTTCTAGAGATACTCCTTGAGTAATTTCCGATGATATTCCCGATAATAAACTTGACACTATTCCTAATGTTAAACATGGCACTATTAGTAGCGCTAATTTTTTCAATATTTATGGTGCTATTATTGGTGATATTTTTTTAGCACTAAATTCATCTATAATTGCAGCACTACTTCCAACACTAATTACAACATTAAACATGGTGCAATCATAAACAATCTAGATTGCGCCAAATTTGGCACAAGGAGTATGATGCATGAATTGAAATACACTGAATTATGGCGCTATTTTAGGTTCTAATTGTCTATTCTTTTGTAGTGTGTATACCTCTATTATAGAATTATAATTAGCATATAGTTTATGATTACCTTTAATGAGTTGTCTACATGTTATGGTTTATCCTCCAATGTAGGCCTCCTTTAATGTCACTTTATCCCCCCGTTGGTTGAAAAACTGACATTGTTAAATCACATATTTTAGATGAAGTAACATTTATTTTCGATGGTATCAATATTCGACTTCATATGCACCATCTTACATAGTGGTGATCCCATTTTTTACTTGACTTTGAATTTACTATTACACAAGCATGGTATGTTCACTTAATTTTGAAAGAACAAATTATAATGAAATATAATGTGAAACATATATTATAATGTAATATATAGTCAAAAACAAATTAAATAAAAATAAAAATTATATATATATAACAAATTAAAAAACCCAAAACCATTTCATAAACCCTACATGACACCCTTTCAATTTGGATGCAGAGATCAACCTACTCTTTAACTTCTCTCAACCTGCTCTCGACCTACTATTGGATGCCTACCTGCATTATTGAAGTAGTATTACATACTTCTACCAACCCTTATTTATCAGAACAAATCGAAGTCGACCATCAGGACAAGTCGATGCCAGCCGACTTAGGGATATTGTCCTAGTTTTCCAATAGTGTACCCAGCCTCTGTAGGATAACCTAGTGAGTGAATCCTTTCGTTTTTCTATAGAAGGGCCCCACAACTTCAATATATCTCATCTTTTTATGGGAATACAAGATATTTCTCACCTTCAAAACTGTCACTTGGACAATCAACAAGGGCACATCAAAAGCGATTTCAAAATATTTTTGTGTGTATCACATTTTATTACCACATATTCCTTATGTTGGTGATGGATAAATATTATTATCACTCTCACTCAAACGCGCCCCCTTTCTATTTGGATGCAATACAGTGACCCTCATGCTACCGAGCAAAGGAGACCACGGTGCATAGATGCAGAGGAGACCCCAATGATGTCTTCAGTATATGCATTTTCAAACCTTGTTTATTTCCTTTAATTTATTTAATTTTTTCCACATTTATGATTGAGTGTGTCCCTACATCAGGTAGAAAAGATATAGTAGGGAACTCATCTTTTGCAAAAATAGTCTTGAACCCAAATATAATGAAGTGCTTGAAATCCTTTGAAAAATAGAGATGAGACTTATATGATCTCAAACCTTTGGAACCAATAAATTTAAACACAAAAGAAATGGATTTAACACGTATAATGTTGAGTGCCTCTCCTATATGCAACTATTTCATGGATTCCTGGATTCACCAATAGAATTTTTCCACCCACTCACAAGTACCCTTAATTAACGACTAACACAAGTTAGTCACAAGTCAAGGTGTAACCCATGAATGGTCAAACTCACTTATGGAAAGTATGAATCATCGATGAAGAGTCAAACTAAAAGCCAAGTTAACTAACCTTGACAACAAATCCGAATTGAGTTCAAATAGGGAGAACTTGGAAGACTGTTATTTTTTTGTCTTTAAATAAATGGGTTTCCTTGACATAATACATGTACTAAGAAAGTTATGCTAGCTACCTAAAGTGTCAAGGCCCTAAATAAAATTCACTCACAAAAACTTTTGCAACACCACATTTAAATTGTTACACAAGTAATTAGCATACATATCCCCCATGATCTCTATCATAAAGCCAATGCACTTTAAGCCTTTAGGATTTCATAATCATGTGTTCCAGAAGATATGTGAAGCTTGGTAGTGCATATCCAAACAGTTGCAACTTCACTATTTGAACATATCATTGCAAATTGGTTTTGGTTTCACAAACAATTTGGGCATCCTCAAGGAAAAGAATGCAGTTTGGGATGAATCTCCCCTTTCTCAAAAAAACAAATGGAAAATAAGACTTTCATACATGAGGTAATCTATGGGACAAGGGATAAAAATAATCGCTATATTGTATATAACTTACTCTCGAAGGAATAAGGCCATTCATCTATCATCTTTTACCACACTACCACAATTTTAAATTATTGTTTGTTTAAACTAGAGTTGGATACTCAAAGTCCTATTCAAATGATTGGAAAGTCTTATAGGAAGTCATTATTATGATAAGATCATTTAATTAAAAAATGGAATGTACAATATCACAAAATGGGGTGTATATGCAAGGGGTCACTACAACAAAACACTATGATTAGTGTCTCTTTTAGCTTCCTTTTTAGCGTCCACTATCACTTTTACTATATTTTTCATTATTTTTTGGACTAAGTGGACGCTTTTCCACGGGATGGCACTTTTAATGGAGTTTTTAGCATCTCTTTTTAAAAGTTGACGCTATTTTGGATGCTAATTACCATCCCAATTATCGTCCCTATTAACGTCCCAATTAACTTCCAAAATAGCATCCCATATAATGCCCAGAATAGCCTCCAAAAAATGTCTAGAATAGCACCAAGCATAGCAGCATATATTGAGCCAAGGTTAGCTCCAGGAATTGTGCCATGAATGTCATTGGGAAAAACATCTGACATAACGCCAAGTATAGAGCCAGGAATTGTGCTTAGAAACATCCAAAATAGCGCTAGGTATAAATCTAGGTATAGTGTCTAGAATAACGTCAAAAATTTAGCATCCCAATTAACCTCCAAAATAGCATCCCATATAACATACAGAATAACCTCCCAAAAAACGTCCAGAATAGCACCAAGCATAGCACCATATATTGAGCCAGGGTTAGTGCTGAGAATTGCACCATGAATTTTTACAAGAAAAACATTTGACATAGTGCCAAGTATAGAGCCATGAATTGTGCCTAGAAAACATCCAACATAGTGCCAGGTATAGATCCAGGTATAACGCCTGGAATAACTCTAGAAATTTCAAAAGTAACCACACTTGGAGCACTAGGTTTAGAGCTAGGAATTGTGTTCAGAAAATGTCCAACATAACATCAGATATAGTGCCAACATTAGAACCAAAATTTATGCCAGGAAAATAGAAATACATTTCAGAAGGAATTGTGCTAGGAATTACACCAGGCATAGTGTTAGTTATAGACATAAACATAGCACAAGGAATTGTGAAAGGAATTTTGGAAGGTATTTCACCAGGGATTTCCCTAGGAAAAGGGCCAAGCATAGCACCAGGTATAGAGCTAGGAATAGAGTTTACAATTGTGATTGGAAAACATCCAACATAGCGCCAAGTATAGATCCAACCATAACACCACATTTTTTGAAAGGATTGTGTCAGGTTTAAATCCAATAATTTTGCTTGAAAAAATATATGACATAGTGTTAGATATAGCATTAGGATTAATGCCAAAATTTGTACTAGGAAAATATCCATGAATTACAGAAGGCACTATGTTAGGAATTGCACCAGGCATAGTGCTAGGTATAGAGCCAGACATAACACTAGGAATTGCGACAGGAATTTCGAATGGTATTTCACCAAGAATTTCCCTAGGAAAAGGGCCAAGCATAGAACCAGGTATAGAGCTCGACATAGTACCAAGAATTGCACTAGGAAGTTCAAAAGGAATTGTGTTAGAAAAACTATTTGGAAAAATCCAATGTTGTGTCAGGGATAGTGCCAGGAATGTTGACATACGTAGCACCTAATTGGCGATTTTGGAAACTAAGAGACCCTAATTAATCCTAAATAACCCTAATGGAATCCTATTGCCTCTAATGAAATTAGAGTGCGCTTAATGACATGTTGCTGGTGATGATGATGAATATTGACAATGATAAATATGGAAATGATGATTTCTACAATATTTAGTAGTATGTGATGATCAATTATATCAATGTTAATAATGATGATGTAAGTGATTATATCACTATTTGATATTGATTGGTCCTAATAGAAACATAATTCACCCTAATGCATTGAATCAGCCATAATAGTGGCATGGACATCGAGTGAGATCTAAAATATTCATAGAGGTAACTAGCCTAGGGACTTGACTTAATGAGGAGGATGATGAAAATGATGTTGATGTAGCATATGACATTGATGATGATGAGAACAATGTCAATGTACACGATGTTGATGCATTTGATAATACTTCTGGATACTAATTGATCCTAATGGAACTTAAATTTTTGTAATGACATATGAGAGACCTACTAATATCACATAAATGACTGTAATTAAATCTAGGTGACGTTGACGACATTTGAGTGACCGTAACAACATGATATGGTAATGCAAGTTTTTTATATTATTCTTTCTACACCATCTTGCTAAAGTGGTATTATAATCATCTTTGTCTTCACTTTGTTCTAAATTCAGATCATCTAATTGATTTGCACCATATTGATTCTCATCTAGCTCTTGATTTTGGCACCCTAACCCAACATGGACATCGAGTGAGGTCTAAAATATTCATAGAGCTAATTAGCCCAGGGACTTGACTTCATGACATATTGCTTGCAATTAATAGTACTCAACCACTAAAGCTAACACATTGGCCTGTATCATATTATTATGCAACCAAAACATTGTCCTAATATCATCAGCATATCATGATCATGCTACTATATTAATGAATATTCAATAACGAATAGCTGCAAGAATGTTGTTGGATTGAAGTAAGTCCAAAGTGAGGAAGGACCCCTGAGGAAAGAAGTTAAAAGAACACATTAAATACAATTGAGGTGATATACTTCCATGCCTTTATAATTTTTCTCTTAATTATGTTAATGCAAATATTTCATTTTCTATCCCCACTACAAAATATACTTCATTTATTCATGTTTTTAAGTAGAGTATATTTTGGTGACCTAATAGTAGGATTTTCTATTGTTAGGAAATAGTGGAATCTTGGTTGGTTGTTTTAGTGCATGTGAGAGTATCGAGAGATCGTGGTAGCTTGTACATCCTCATAATCTTGCTCTTGTTCAACCTCAAATTCTCATGGGTCACACTAGATTGTATTTTTTATCCACACTAGATTGTATTTTTGAGCCCTCTCGACTTTCTTCTTAGTCATTCATTATACTTTGAAGTTAAGAATTTATATATGTCATAATATACATCATCAAGCTGCGACGAGTCCAATAATATATATCCTAACATATACTCTATTTAAACGTTGGATTGAGAGTATTATATCTCTTTCCCTAACGGAAACCAGTGTCCATGATTTGCAATATGTGGGAAAAAAAGTTTTTTTATAAGGTTTTTATGGTAAAATGTAGATCTTCGTAGAAATACTTTTCCCATTTCATAATTATACTAATTATAATTGAATAATACAATACAATTAATTGAGCTTTTCAAAGCATTTCCCATTGATATGAGCGTGGATTTGCCAAAAAACAAATAACCCATAAAATCATAAGTAAATCATATAAACTTAGTATATACAATTTATAGTTCTTTTGAACTCACTTTATGCTATCTACAGGTAATTTTCATCATCGCTTTCTTAATACAAATTATTTCATCTCATTATTATCATTTTAGAATTTGTCTAATGTGGCCATCTACAAGTAATTTTCATCCTCACCTTCTTAATATAAATGATTTCATTGCATTATTAACATTTAATAATTTGTCCACACCCTTACAATTGATTATTTGATGAATATTATCACCCCATTTGAAGAATACACTAATCACAAACTAATCAACAGAAATACAATACTATACAATTAATTTAGTGAATCAAAACATTGCCTAATTAACATAAGCATAGGTTTAGTAAAAATAAGTAACTCATGGAATCACAAACTAATCGAAATGTAAATTTACTGGTACCATTTATAGCCCCTTGAAACTTATATTTACGCTATCGACATAGAATTATTTTGTTTTCCTAGAACAACAAACCCACTTAAACCCCTGCTAAGAATCACAATAAGTGCTCAGGATCATGCCCCATATGACCAGGAAACTGTAACCGATTCCCATGTAGGGTTGGAATTTGACGGGCATATGCTCATCATGAGGCATTTTATCCATCAAAATACTATTACAATTTTTAACAGGTCGTCTTAAAGAACGGGAAAACAAGTTGTTAGGACATATTTTTATGGTTAATTATTTTTTTAAACAGTCGATCATTTTTATTAATAGGTTTGTTAATATATGTGTATGCCTAGATAAATGGTATAGAGTAGGTGACATGTTATTATATATGTAATAATATTTGATAGTGAAACTTTCCCATTTGATTGAAGAGTAGGTGGGTGAGTTTTCCTTCAATGGAAATGGCTTTTCTTTCATTCCATTTTTTTCTTTCTTTCTTATATCGTCCTAGCGTTGTCCCAATATGGGGTCATGCAATTCCTTTTCGTGCTTTTCTCTTCCCTTGTGCCCTTCCTTCAGATGATAATTGAGTTTTCAAATCCTAAAGTGAAACTATGAGAGAGAGGTGGGTGCCATTTTAGAAGAAGAGATAGGTGGGTTCTCATGGGAAAAAAGAATGTATCTATTCACATTTAAAAAAATGATTTATGTAATATATGCAAAAACTTAACATTTTATTATTATTTTAGTCTTACTAATTGGTTGAAACAATTACTTTTACTCATGGGAAAAAAAGCTTCTAAACAAATTTGAAGTTGAAAGTGGTTCTTCTTGTCCATTTATAAACACGGGAAAGTAAATGGCGAAAAGAAGAAAGCATGAACCATGAATTGGTTAGTACAAATTTTGACCCTCCCCCACAAAAACCCAATGATAAATAAATTAAACCCCATGTTTTCATTTTCAATAGGAAAATGTATCACATCATTGACATATGTTAGTAAAACTCATATGTTCCATGTTATTTTCAATCTTCACTAATATGGCAATGTTAAAGAAGAGTATGTTCTTGTGACATGAGGGCCCTTTGACGGGATATTCCTAAGAAAGAGACAATATACTACTATTTTTTCTTTCATTCTATATTAGTGGGTGTTGAGAGTTTATAATTAATGTGTAGGGGTTAATGAAATTGGATAATAAAGAGAGGGTATAGTGGTTTAAATTTATGGCCTAATTAAGTTCAAACCAATTGCTTATGGGTCATGGGTCATTACAATTCCCTTGACCATCACATAGCATGCATATACATAGAAAATATCTAGTATACATGTGGTATATGGTCATCATTTTGAAAACTTGTGCATAGGATATGGTTCTTGATTAATGAATTAAAATATAGTCAAAACTATGGTCTTAGGTTGTGATATTTGTCTCTAAATCTCACGGTCCATATGTGGGGCCCCAAATTACCACCACACACCCTCCATACAGAATATTTAGCTTGTAAGTTAGATATGGTCATGGCCATTTTGAGGTTTAGAACAACATGGATGGTTCCTGATACCCAAGTAAAGGTTTCATGAGCCATAATTTGTGGGGTCCTTAGACACTATGTAGGCCGTATAAATGGGAACTTTTTCATGTGAGTAGGATATGGTGTCCATTTAAAGTTTGTGACACCAAGTCAAGTTCAATGCCAAAAATATAGGTTTTTCAGTCAAAACATTAGTGTACTCTAAGGATCTTTGCTGATGTATTTGTAACTTCAGAATGTATTCACTTGTATATCTTATGTATTGTACCCCGATGTTTATATCAGGAAGTATCTATAATGTAATTGAGTCATGTCATGCCCCGATGTTCCTATCGGGAGATTCAATAATGTAAACAAGTCATGTAAAGTCATTGAGGTTAACCCTCCATTGGAAGTCGGGGAAATAGTACCCACAATTGAGTTAAGGTTAACCCTCCTTGTTGATCGGAGGGAAAAGTCCTCACAGTTGTGGGGCACTAGGGTTATTAGACTCTCCTAGAGAAGTCGGCCCTAGTAAGTAATTGTTAAGTGAGGCTGAATTGTCGGAGTGGACATTAAGTGAACGAAAGAATATAAATAGAGAGTGAACCTCTCTATCTATCACACACACACTCACTAATTGGGACACATGAGTGAGAGATGAGAAGCTCTCTCAAGTGAGAGAGAGAGAACTACTGTTGGAGATCATCTTTTCTATCTTTGGGTTTTACTACTACCATTGGTGCTCATTCTATCTCTAAGGAAGTTGTGGGGTTTTCTCCTTTACGGTTTCCCCGAGGATGATTATTTGTGTCTCTTGTCTCTTGTGATTATTTCTATGCATGTTATTCTCTCAAATAAGATCCTAAGATCATATTGCTTAAATGATAAACATATAACATGGTATCAGAGCTAACCTGAGAAGAAGACACTGTGCAGCTGCAAAAGCTAGGGATTCTTAATTTTTGGGTCTCTCTCCACAATCCATCAGCAAAAGGAGGCTAGGAAGACTCTCCATTGAAGGGCACATCTTTCTGTCGAAGCAAAATTTTATTCCGGGCATTTTCAGTTTTTGCTGCAGGAAATTAGGGCTTTTCACAGAAGAGGAATTTTTGAGTTATCCCTTAATAGGTTTTGTCACCTCCTCAAAATCGAAATTTAGAGACCAAGGTCGATATTTTTGGTTGGGTAAAAATTCAGGAAAGTCAACCCCTAATTTGACCCCGGGCCTAAAAAACCCTAAAATACTGAACCTGGTAGTTTTGTTACATTCGCTATATATTGATATTGGAGAAGTTTCAAGAGCTGAAAATTTCACAGGAATAAGATAAATTCTTGATGGAGCCTATGTAAAATTTTCAAACTTAGATTCACTGTATTCTAGGAGATATGATTCCTCCAAATCAGGGTTCCATCCTCTTCCAGGATTCATCCCTAAACAGGACACCTAGGGATAATTTCTATATCTCGGGCTACAAATATCCAAATGCAATTTCGCAAGATGTTCTAGATAGGGAACAAATCGTATATTCTTTGGTAAGAGGTTTAGACCTAGAATATACACCAGTGACACATGGAAGTCTATACAAGTTCGCTATGTTGAACAGTCCTGAAATACATCACCTTGGGAAAAATATCATAAGTCCCAACTGGTGAAACCAATTCTTGTAAACCCTAAGGTGTTGGAAATAGAACAGATGAGGTTACCTTAGTACAACATTTCAGATATAGAGGAGCATTACTTTCATAGATACCACATAAACAGTATCAGGAATTTCTGCAAAAGAATTTGGTAAAGTAGGGCTTCTTGTTCTGGGAGCTTCCCTCCACTGATTTTAGAAAAGGAGTACATTGGACAGCTCACATTGAAGAGGTATATCTTTCTATCCAATCAGATCTAAAAGATTTCAAGTTTTGAAAATTAGGGTTTCTCTGAAAAACCCTAGATGAGCCAGCTCCGAAGCCAAGACGAACACCTCAAATCGGTAAGATCTAATCTTTTGTTATTTACATTTGAGGTTCTAATTTCTAAATGACTAGTCACACCATCTTGATGAAAATCTTGGTGAAACTGAAAAATTCCAAGCATTGAAGTATTGGATCTCACTCATTCTTGAAGAAAATGAATTGGACACCTACATAAGTGGAGAGGTTCTAGTTCCAAAGGGATATGAGGCTAAAAGCCTTACACAAGAAGAACTTGGTCAAGGCCAAGAAGATCATTGTTGATTCAATCACGGATCACCTTATACCACATGTGTCTTCCCTAAATACACCTAAAGAGATGTTTGATTCCTTGACCAAGCTATTTGAAGGAAAGAACATAAATCGGAAGATGACTTTGAGAAAACAGTTGAAGAATGTGAAGATCCAGAATGCAGAGACCATGCAGTCATAATTTACAAGGGTCTCTCAAATTAAAGAAAAACTTGAAACAGTAGAAGAAGAAGTGGAGAATGTAGAAGTTGTGATAACCACCTTGAATGATCTCCCAGGATCATGGGATTCATTCATTCCAGGAATGCATGCTAGAAGGAAGTGATTACTTTCAGCAAACTCTGGGAAGAGTACACACAAGATGAAGCTCGACTCATAATAAGAGAAAAGAAGATGGGAGCAACTAAAGATCAAACTCTCACCATCCAAAGAAGATCCCTCAAGTGATGAGGAATACAAAGGACTCAACTCTTGAAGAACCTCTTATCCATCTTAGCATTTGGATAAGAAATGATGAATGAAGAAGATGATGAAGCTGAAGGCTCAAGAAGGATTCTACCCACGAAACAAATAAAGATAAGTATTCAATTGTCATTTCATGATATTGTTTTATTATGTTTTTGTTTATATTCAGTTGATGTGTTATGCATGATAGAATGTTTGCATTAATGACAGTATACTACTAATATGCATGTGATGGGTAAGTATCCCATGGTGTTATACAACTCTCCATTTATACTTATCTAGAATGAAACCTCTTTGATGACATATTGGATTAGTGCACAATCTAAATGTTGTCCTGGTAGAGATGGAAAGCATCTAGAAAGTTTCCATGAGATATGGATGAATGTTGTATTCGCTAAAATAGTTGCATGATTATATATTTATGCATAAGAATTTACCACTATGAATATGCATTATGAAATGCTTCTAATCATACAATTGGTGCATTTGACTTGTAGGAAAAGATCATGTACAATCGCCTACAAGAAAGGGAAGGAGAGTACCAGTTCAAGAAGAATGATGTCTAAGATGCAATATTGAGACCTGAAGAGAAGTCTATGGAATACAACGCAAGATTTGTAGCACGAGGCTTCTCACAAAAAAAGACATAGACTACGAAGAGACATTTGCAGCCACTGGAAGTGAAGTCACATGATACGAAGACTCATGTGTGCAAATTAAAGAAGGCCTTGTACAAGCTCAAAAGACACCCATGGGATAACACATACATGAGGAGGTTGAAGATCAGATAGAGTGATAAATATCTTAACCTTTGCTACAAGGTTGAAGATGAAAGCCTATAAAGGATGACAAGCTCACATATGGGTGCGAGAATAATTTTTGAAAAGGTTCAAGATAGAGGATCTTGGTATCCAATGACCCTAGATGGATACATAGAATATTAGTAGCAGAGGAATCTACTTGTCACTCCGATACAAAATGTTTCAGTGCATAGAGTACAAAAGACAGAGGGAGATGATGCTCCACTTCAGAGGGAGTGACTGCAGAAGATCTTGAGGTTCGACATGGTACTACAGGATGGACATCTTACTGATGGCTCTAGAATTTATTGAGAGTAAAGCACATTCCAATCTTTACTTCAAGGTTGAAGGCAGAATACCAGTGATGCTCATTTTATATGTCGATGAATTGTTCCTGATAGAAAAGAGGAACTCATTAAAGTTTCAAGAAGGATACTTGCTGCCAAGTTCGAGATGAAGGACTTGGATATGATGCACTACTTTCTAGGCATGGAGGTGTGGCAGAATGTGGATGGAATCTCCCTGGGACAAGAGAAGTATGCAATAGAGATCCTGAAGAGGTTCAGGATGATGGACTGCAAGGCCATGGCCACACCTATAGCATCAAACCTGAAGCTATTGAGTGATGCTTCATCAAAGACGGTTGATGCCACGATGTATCGTCAAATGATTTGTTCCTTGATGTACCTAATGAATAGGAGACCAAATATTTGCTTTGCTATGAACACATTGAGACATGTTCACCTGATGATTGCAAAGCATGCATTGAGGTACCTGAAGGGTATAGTTGATTACAGGCTCAAGTATGAGGTGAATCAAAACATTAAACTAGAGGGTTATGTGGATTCGGATTGGGCAGGAAATGCCATTGATAGGAAGAGCACTTCTTGGTGTAGCAGGAAGCAGTCCTGTGTGGCACTGAGTACAACTGAGGAAAAATATGTTGCCACTTTCTATTTGGGACGTAGTATGTTTCTTTTGAAAACTACTATTTTATTTGATTGATTTGACTTGCATTTTTGTATGATGCAGAGAGGAGCAGTGAAGCTCCAATTTGTGATCCAGATCGAGATCTATCGAAAGAGGGAGTTCTAGCATAGCTGGTGAGACAGATTGTCTGATCATAAATCTTGGTAAAGCTCGTAGGTTTCTCAGACGTAATCAGTCATGTAGGTTGTCCTCGGATGTAATCGGTCCTGGCGAAGCTCATGGGTTATCCTTGGATGTAATTAGCCCTGATGTGATTCTATGCTAGAAATGGCCAGAGTGATGTTTGAGTACTTCAGGGAGAAGCTTGGTGTTCTCTAGATCGAGGTTCCCTCCAAAGGGAATTGATGTGTTCGTTGTCCTTTCTGACATGGGTTTTGGATGTTTTCCTTCCATGGTCAAATGTGAGTGTTGGGTGTGCCTTTCTGACATAGTTCTTAGATGTGTTCCTCCCATGGTCAGATGTAAGTGTGGGGCGGGTGTTTGTAACATGGTTCATTCCATGGTCAGATATAAGTGCTGAAGATGATGAAGACCTACATGAAGGCTAGGACTACAACCAGCATGAAAAAGGGCTAGCTCTGTAGAAATTCCTGTGATGAGTAGAATTGAGATAGCACCAGTGATGATGACCCAGTGATGATCCAGACTTGATGATGATCCAGTGATGATCCAAACTTGATGATGATCCAGTCATGATCTAGATCAAGTGATGATCCAGTGATGATCTAGTTCAAGTGATGATCTAGACTTGATGATGATCTAGTGATGCTCCAGATCAAGTGATGATCCATACTTGATGAAGATGACTTGATGATGAAGATGACTTGAGGATGACTTGAAGATGAAGATGACTTGAATATGAAGATGACTTGATGATGATCCAGATGATACAGAGAAGAAGACTTGTGTTGATAAATTATGTCGAGAGAATACCTTCCTAGTTAAGAGGGAGTGTTGATGTATTTGTAACTTCGGAATGTATTCACTTGTATATCATATGTATTGTACCCTGATGTTTATATCGGGAATTATCTATAATGTAATTGAGTCATGTCATGCCCCGATGCTCCTATCGAGAGATTCAATAATGTAAACAAGTCATGTAAAGTCATTGAGGTTAACCCTTCATTGTAATTCAGGGCAATAGTCACCACAATTGAGTTAAGGTTAACCCTCCTTGTTGATTGGAGGAAAAATTCCCCACAGTTGTGGGGCACTAGGGTTATTAGACTCTCCTGGAGAAGTCAGCCCTAGTAAGTAATTGTTAAGTGAGGCCGACTTGTTGGAGTGGACATTAAGTAAACGAAAGAATATAAATAGAGAGTGAGCCTCTCTATTTATCACACACACACTCACTCACTGGGGCGCATGAGTGAGAGAGGAGAAGCTCTCTCAAGTGAGAGAGAGAGAACTGCTATTGGATATCATCTTTTCTGTCTTTGGGTTTTACTGCCACCATTGGTGCTCATTCTATCTTTGAGGAAGTTGCGGGGTTTTCCCCTTTATGGTTTCCCCGAGGAAAATTATTTGTGTCTCTTGTCTCTTGTGATTATTGATGTGCATGTTATTCTCTCAGATAAGATCCTAAGATCATATTGCTTAAATGATAAAAATATAACAATGTTCATCGGAATCAAGGATGGTTCTCATGGCCTGAGCTATCATTCATGGAAAAAATTTAGGCCCTTTTGTTATATCATTTATCTTTTGGGGATCATCATGTTCCATGTGTGGGGTCTTAATCCACCACATATGCCCCATATTTTGAATCTAATGTGTTGCATGTTCAATATATGGTGGCCATTTCAATGTTTTACACATCATGTATGGTTCACATGGAATAGGCCATATTCTAAGAAAAAGACATAGGGTCTTAGGAGATAACATTTTGCTTTTAGACTCATGAGTGCCTATGCACATGAGGTACCAATGCCACCATACAAGACCTACATAGAGAATATTTAGGCTATAAGTAGGATATGGTGGCAATATATATTCCTTATCCTACAATTAAGATTAGATCCACATTTTTTATTTTTGGTATAACAAGGATGGTTCTTAGTTCCCATGCCATGGTCCCAATACAAAATTTTAGAATTTTGACCATAAAACTTGTAATTAGGGATCATGTGACATGTGTGGTCCCTTGGGACATCTCACTTGTAGTCCTAAATATGAAATATTTCCTTTTTATTTCAACATGCTAGTTATTTCCCCTCCATCATCCTTTCTTCTTGTTCTTTTGATCCCCTATCTATGAAGGGTGACTCAAGTGGCTTCCAATGGACAACAATAGCAGCGAGAAGAGAGATAAGCAAGCCAACATATGAGAGGATGATTGATATTGTATAAGGATGGCTGAAATAAAGTACATTTTTTACATGTCAAAGATATCAAGGGAACTTCCAGTGTCTTATGTTCTTGGGGGGAAAACATGGAAAATTAGCCCATGAGAAAAATTTCATCCCTAAAACTTTCCCTTGGACCATGACTTAATAATCCATGAAAACAATAACTAACACACCAAACCTTTAAATGACATCCATATATCACTTATAAGACAAAGATTCCCTATTTAGGGCATGTGTGATGGCCTAGGTTGACACCGGGCGTGTCCCATGAACCCCAAAGTTTAATGTTAATCATTTAAGCCTATGTTGTTTGATGTTGGGAAATGATCAAAACCATACATGCTATTTAAAACCTTGATCAATGGCCACCATATCGAACTCACAGTACAAAGATATGTTATATAGGGTATGCATGGTGGCTTAAAGTTGATCCATGCATGGCCCATGATCATCAAAGACAAACATTAAAGGCTTTGCACATCAGGGATCGATATTGAGGCTTGAGACATGGTTAGAGGAGGATCACTCCCATCTCATGGTTACCTTCTTACTCATGGAATCCTAAAATACGTAATCATATTCCCTATTGGATCTTGATATTGTATATTCAAAATTGCCTTTAATCAGAGCTTCAAAGTGTTGATCTTATGTGGAACATGACATCAAAATAATTCCATTCCAACAAACATTATACTAAATGACTCCAGCATATGTACATAAATTCTTTTCCTACTGGTGCCTACATTCGAATATGGTTTCAATGGCTTACTTTATGTAACGTGATGATAGAAGCAATTTCCTTTTCATTGGACTTAAATACTCTTATGATTTAGCTCCACACACTGACATTCACTTAAATGTGGCTCCACACACTCACATTCTTGCATAGTATTCTATATAATCGCCTTTATCACTTAAGGAGATTGATTGTTGCAAGGAGGATGTATCAACCAAAACAATATTTGTTGCACTTCTCTCAACACTATCAAGAACGTTGCCAGATCCATTGTGAGGTGGAACTAGAGCATTTATAGAGTTAGGAGTTAAGGATCCACTCGATTTGAGAATATCTAAGTAAATATGGTCAAAATTAAGTTGCATGAAAACAACTATTCATGTATTCATCATGAACTACAGACCAATGTATGATTTTCTATTAATTGTTAATTGAATATGTACTTGCATACATTTTCAAATTACTTGAATTAACATTTAATGCAAACCTACCATTTTTCTTTGGACATGACTTCTTTAAGGATATTAATACTAGGTTTATTCAACTAAGGTATGATCTTAAATGCTTGAATACCATGAATTTAGTGTGCCCAGGCTATCCACTAATTATCCATTGCCAACTTAGAGGAAGCCAAGTCGGGCCATCTAATTTTTCCCTAAATGGAATAACTCTGATATATCTACAGTTAGTTGAGTGTGTTTCAAAGATGGCTCTTGTTTGGCTTATGTAGAATTCTAACATGAAAAGTATCCTTGGTTTTCTTGTTCATTAGAAGAATTCAATGATGTTTACTATTTGGATGTATTTAAGAGTAGCCTTTTCACCGTTTCTTTTTTTGTTGAGTAAATGTTGAAGCATATATTGACCTACAAAGGTATGCCAGACAAATTTGACTTAATTGTTCTCAACAATAGCAGGAGCATGTAGGTTTTCATAGTCCTATTCCATGATTGCATATTATGTGGATTTTAACAAACAAAATAGGGGTGATACTTCAAAGAATAAAAAGACTGGAAATGTGAAATTTGGTTTGCACAACATCACAACCAAGGTTCTGAGTCATGTGCAAACCACCTTGGCCTAGATTCATTAGCAATTATTACTTATAGTTATTCTAGAGATAGAATGAAATAAGAGAAGAATTTGAGACATAAACTAGAGAAAAACTCTCTAGAGTATATTTCCAATACTGTACATATTGATAAAAAAACCAATACAATATATATATTCATTATCACATGCAATACATTGGTTAAATACCATGGGTAGAAAAATACCATGGGTAGCTCACATTAATGTTGGCTTATCTTGACTAATTACCCCAATCTATGACATTGTGCCAAGTGTAACTCCAAGTAGTGGCCATAATGAGGTGAAATGAACCTAGATGGACCATGAAGTGGTTAGTCTAGTCAAAAAGTGTGAAAGGAACCATCATGAGGCCGCTAGAGGTGGTTTAGTGGCTTAGTTTTGGACCATTAATGAGAAAATTGACCAAATTCTCAAGAAGGTGCACCCAATCTCCCTTAAACAGGGAAATTTAATAACTACCCCATAAATGTAGCATAGAGGGGAGCATTGACTCCATAGAATAAGGAAATGAGTGGGTAAGTTGACAAACAAGATTTTATGGCATAACCACTAGTCTAAGTGGGTCAAATGTGGACAAACTCTTGGTCCAAGACACTAGACTAGGAACTAGAACCATTTTCACATGGAACGACTTACACTAAACACTTGGAACCTTTTACAAAGATTATTAACCAAGGTCTAGATGGGAAATATGTTCCAACAGGAAAGGTGATTGTAGTTAAATCAATTTAGTTGTGTGCTATGGTGTCAATTCATTTGAATAATATATTGGTCATTTAATTACCAATTCCAAATAGTTATATAGTCATCACTGCTTACACATCCATGTTTTCCTATTATTAATTCATAGCTGAATTGGCATTGTGATTTAACCAATATAACTTCCTAAAGTAGGTCGAACTCCCCTGATCTAATATGATTTTCTTACGATGAATTTCTAAGATTGATGTTCTATGATTATACTTCCCTTGCAAATGGGTGTAATAATTTCCCTTATTTAGTTACTTTAGGATGATTAAACCTAACAAGAGACTGATTGGTGCAAAATCATACTTCTTGCGAACACATAGTTAACCATAACCCACATGTTCCAAAATTGAGAAGGAGAAGGGGCTTCTCTTCTTTCTTCCTCTTGATTTGGTTGAGGTATTGAAGGAGATGGGGGTTTGGAGGCTAAGGGTGGATTTAGATTATGAGAGTATTTTCTATCATGGTATTGTTGAGTGAAGGCTCATGGGATTATATTCTATGACTCAGAGATTGGTCGAGACGAGAGTGGTCCCCAAGCTGTGGTTTTTTTTGTGTTGCTCCAACGATGGTATACTTTGTCTAATTTAGTGAAGGGGTACATCCATGAATTATCTTTGGGGTTACAAATACACTTCTTTTACCTTCTTCCTAGTTTACTATCACTTTCAAAATCAGTTTATACACACACACACACACAACGGCACTCCTTAATAGGATATAATGTCTTGTATACCACTAAGAAATCCCCGAGAGTGTCTTTGAGAGTGGAGTATATTTTGGTTTGGATTTGTATGAGAAATATTGACCTTAAAACATGGCTTGGAATACTGGAATAGTCATTGGCATGAAAAACATCAAAATGCACATTGCATCTTACTCATGTTCCAAAGATTCCTTTTGTGGGGCCTATGTGGTGTCTCAAAACCCCACACATGGTATGTGAACATTATAAGAGACAAATGTTATAGAATAATACCCTAATTTTTTCCCCATGCCATGGAAAATTCCTCTACACATAACTAGTGTGGAAAAACTTAAAATGCCTAGGATATTGAACTCATAGGGAAAAGATTCCATATTCAGTGAATATGTGATACCCTGGGAGTCAACAAGTGGCTTGTGAGCCTTGTACACAAACACAATGGCCTAATACCTTTGTTTTTGGCATTATAAAATCACATGGGATTCAAGAACCATATTTAGTATGTTAACTCTCAAAATTGTAAGTATACATCATGCTAAAGACTCCCTATGTAGGGAATGACCAATGGTTGGGGGAATTTTGCATGGCCTACAAGACCTGGTGGTAATTACATGTCCCTGAACCCTGGTTATCAATATCATAACACGTATCTGACCTTAAAAATAATCAATGGCGATGATGAAATAAAAAAATTGATATGTATGACCTATGCAATGTATTAGGGGCTCAACATGGGCCATGATCCCTAAAGAACAAAAAAATGGGCTAAGACTTTGGTTTCGAATTAGGTGATGAAAACCATCACTATTAGACTAAACCTCAAAATGACAACCATATCTCACTCGCATGATAAATATTCCCTATGCAAGGTATTTGTGGTGGCCCAAGGTCTTGCACATTTCCCATGAGCCCTAAAGATGAATGTTATGTCCTAAAACCTTACATTCTTGTATGTGGCATGACTTAATCCATGAAAACAATATCTAGCACTCTAAACCTCAAAATAGGATCCATATTATCTCACTTATAGGCCAAATATTCCCTATACAAGACATGTGTGATGGCCTATAGCACTATGCATGCCCCATGAACCCCAAGGTTTGATTTTAATTGTTTAAGACTTGGTTGGCTGACATTGGACCATGGATTGGGATATGAGAACCATTCCTTATGTGTGAAACCTTGAAATGAACACCCTATCAAACTCATCGTACAAAGATTTGTTATATAGGGTATATTTGGTGGCCTAGGGTCATTCCATGCATGGCCCATGAGCCTCGAAAACAAATGTTAAAGGTTTTTCACATCGGGGATGGATCTCGAGGCCTAAGACATTGTTAAAGGAAGAGCACTAGCATATTAGGGTGTAAAATGGGATTTTAGTGCTCATCCATGTATAAGGTCTAAAACCACCACAAAACCCTTGTAAATATAATATTTCCCTACATGTGTTGTATGGGTGTGATTATGAGGCTTTCCACACCAAGGATGCTTGTCAAGGCCATAAGCACATGTGAGGAGGAATTACAATGTATTAGGCCCTCTAAGATGTTTTTATGGATCATGGACCATGCACATTAACCAAAACCACCAAAAAACATTGTAAATTGAATATTTCATCTACAACATTTGTAAGGGCATCATTATGACTTTTTTTTTGCATCAAGGATGGTTCTTGGGCCCTTGGATATTGTCCAAGGAGGAACAATAATATTTTAGGTTGTAAAATAATATTTTATTGCTTGAGGAACATGTAGTCATTAGTTTGCAAGTGTTGTATGGACATCATTGGAGGAGGAACAACAACATTGGAAGATTATAAATATGATTTTAGTGCTCATATACCATACACATTGTCCAAAAACACCACACTACCCCATGAGAAAGGGTAGGGTATGGTTTATAGTAATGGATTAATGAAAACCAAATAATAAAGGGTATGGGATCCAAATGATGTTCCCCTTCCTCTTTGTACTCAGTAATTTTAAAAGTCGAATTGAACAATTTATTCCTTTTTTGGAAAACTCTTCTTGCCCTCTCTAAAAACAAAGGTAAAGTTGAGTTTGCTAAAATTAAACCAATATTTAAACTCCACATAAACATAATAACGATATTTAAACGCCATCATTTTCTAATGACAATACCAATATTAAAACCCACACAAATAAAAAGATCTTGTTAAAATCAATCCAATGTGATGAATTGTGTTTTCCCTCTTTTTCGGGTTTTTTTTAATTAATATAAATGTGTTTTCCCTCCTTTTGTTTTTTTAAGAATCAATATTTTCAGGTTTCGGTTAGTCTTGTCTTTGGATAGAGGAGGGAGGGTTTTAGGCATAGAATTTTGCATCCATGGCTCATTCTAAGGTCGATGAAATGAAAGGATAATGGCGTCTCACGTTCATATCCTATCGTTTGTGCATCGAATATTTTCTGCATAAAGGGGAAACCACTGCATAAAGAAATTATCTCAGGAGCAATAGATAAATCCAAGAACTAGTTGGTTGTTACCTAACCAATCCCCAAAAACGAGAAAAATATATTTGTTCAATGCAAACGGATTAGATAAATGAAAATAGTCAGAAATGCTATATTATTTCACTATTGGAAGGAGGAGTGGCCTCGCAGTGGTGAACCGACTCCACCCTTCCCACCTCTTATATTATATTATTTTCTATCAGATGACATGATTAGCGTCCATAGTTGACAGTAGACTCCATATGCTTTTATCTACGAAACTGTTGGTGGACTAGATGATTTATGAATTGTTCCTTAACTGTGTTTACGCTGCCCAGAAAGAGAGGATCTTACTCCACTTTTCCCTCTTGTTATATTAATTGAATTGTTTACACTTATGCGTAGAGATGGAAGGTTTTCCTTTACCAAGATATGTGATTCCCCTTCGTCTTAATCGTTTTGTTTTGAAATTTAATAGAAAGCAGCGTGTCTATCTATGAAAACTGGCACTCCGAATTTAGATAACTATTTGTTAATATACCCTATAAATTCAAGAAGAGAGATATCTCTCATGTGGAGCATCAACTAAATAATTTCAATATAACATTGTTTAAAGTTTAAACTCATTTTTCATCTCATCCATGGAAAAGGATCCATTCATTTTATTATTTGTTATTATAACAAAGTGAGGATTGTTTTTGTTCCTTAGTGTAACCCACTTAGAATTGAAAACATTTTATTTTTGAGAAGACATTATTTTAAAAATTATTGTAAAGTTTTATGTCGTTGACTAAGGATGGTCAAAGATAATTGTAACTGAATTGTAATTAAAAAGAAGAGACATCTATCCAAAGAAGAATGTTGAAGAGTATTCACTCACCCCCTAAGAGGAATGATCTGTTGCAGAAGGCCAAAATGACAAATGGAAGCAACATCTTTTACTTTCTAGTTGTTGCAGGAGTCAACATCCCTATAATTGTGGTCATGTTCCCAAGAAAAAAGGAACTGAGCAGGTGGCTCAGGAACATGAAAAGAGGAACTGAGTAGGTGGCTCATTTATTTGCAAAACTGACCCAAAGACCTAGGAAAACTTTTATATATCATCGAATGAGCAAGAGTGAAGCGAATATTTATTTGCTTCACACAATCAATATTACCAGAACACCTGGAATATTCGATAAGCCACTAATGGGACAAATATATATTGATAATTGGATACATAAAAAGATGTTTACAATGTGAATATGTAATATTTTGGTTTATTTTTGTTTGTGATAGCTTCATGTGTTGGTTTTGATCTGTATTCATGCAAAGAAAGAATCCATGTCTATATGGCAATGCAAAGTAATTCATACCAAGCGGCTCCTCTTTATATCATAATGGATCTCCATACCAAGCTATTGTGCAAAGAATCTAATATCTGTAAGTTTTAATATCTTTGAGTTTTTTTTTATGTACCACCCTAGAAGGAGGAAGAGCCCATGAGGGTGTAAGTAATAGTGCTCTCCAATATATAATGGGTTAAACTTAACTTGCACTTTGGAACCGGTCGGTGGTCCTTCCTTTCATTGAACTTTCAATATGTAACCTGGTCCAACTTTCCTGCTTAACCAAAGTATACAAACCCATCTTGTTGCTGAGTAACTAAACTATACTTAACATGTGTCCCAGTTCTCCATTAGTTGATTAAGACCACAAGGAAGAATCAAAGTTGACATGAACACTCCTCGATCTAGGACTGACTTGATCCTTTATCTCTTGCAAGTAACTTTCAAGAATAAAAAGATGGCCTCGTTTCGTTGTTCTAGTGAATGAATAATAATACTAGTTTGCTCGTTCGACATGGCATAGAATATTTCGTGCTCCAATGAGTCAAAGTGGTGGTTAGCTGGTGAGTAAAATGAGGATTATAGTTTAGTAAGTTAAATGAAAGGCATAACTAAGATCTTCGGTAGAGTAAACATTTACCACTTTACCTTGTATTTGTAACCTCCTTTTGTGTGATAACATAAGATATAATTCCTGTGATTCACCCTTTTAATTCCTAGAACCATAGCATAAGCAGCAACATAGCAGACCATAAGCCCAATGTAAAGGATATAAGAAGCCTAAATCATGGGAACATGGTTTTGTGACATGTAATGGACTCGTTGGCTAATGAACAACCTTCGTATGTGTTGGCAAGTACTTGTTGTTTCTGGGTCGGCTAATGGGTCGTGTTCATAAAGGAGTGAGTGGTCCTCTTGTTTAGTCCCATAAACCTGTTGTTGCATGTACTGTTATAAGTCCCTTTATCAAAAATAATAATATTAAGGATAAAAGATATAGGAATGTACTTTTAAGTTTAAACTAACTAACCACCTTTTGACTCAAGTTCATAAATACAAGCTTTCCTCAACAAGATATAACATACAATAATATATATCTATATACCAAGGTTATAAAGTATAGTTTCATAAGCGATGCTTGTAAAATAAAAATACTAATAAGTGGGTGGTAGGTAAGGTGTAGGAGTAATAAATAGGTTTTATAGCTGCTGGTCTAATAGTTGTAAGTTTCAATAGATCTTTGTATGGTAAAAGTATGATTGAGTCTAAGTGGTGAGGAGCGAAGGTGGTAGAAGTTCTATCTATGATTGCTAATTCCTTTGATGTTTGTATTGACTTCCAAGGCTACTTCCTACAAGTTCCTCAAGAGTAGATAATATACTTGCTCTAATTTAGAAAGGGTATATGACAAATATAAGGATAGTTCTTAGTATATCTAAACCAATTAATACAAAAGTGACTAGTTCCAATTGATACCAACCAAGGAGCTCTAGTTCTACGATAACGAATAGGTAAGAGATCTAATAAACCAACACGAACAAAAGGAGTTATAAAAGCAAAGATAAAGTTTTAGGAAGTATAAGTTAGTAAGAGTTGACCAAGAAGTTATAGGCTACCAAGAGAGGGAAAAGTTATAGATCCCTTGTGTTGTTGTTATGTGTTCTTGTATTAGAAAGTAAGATATTGAAAGTATTATTCCTAGCGTAAGGAGCTTACCTTATAGAGCATCTTTGGTCAAATGTGATTATGGTATTTTCTGATCTTGTACGTATTAAACACTATCTTCTATCAATCGTGCATCACACGAGTTACCCTTAGAGCTCTTATGCAGCGAATTCTTAAATATAGGGAGAATATCTAAATAGGAATCAGTTTTTTTTTATTCTGTGAACCCCCAACTAGAATAGGTAGTGTGACTAGGACATTTCCCGACCATATATCCTGACCAGGACATATTCTTACCAAGATACAAGTGAGTTCAATCCGTTTATATTCCGACAGGGCTCATGGTGCAGGGTTGACTCGCTATGCTCAACGAAATACTGCCTGGTACATCTCCATTCGCTGGCTTACCACTCTGGTATGGTGGCCCACTTTCCACGGCCACTACTTATAGGGATGGCCCTAGACCGGTCCCCTACCAAGACGAGTAATTTAGTACCATACAACAAAGGAATAGAAATGAAGTGAATCATATTTTCGCTTGAGCATACAAATAGTGAAACAAATCGTGATGCAAATAATGAAAGTATCTAGTCAGCGCTTTTATGCATAAACCCACGCTAGCAAGTAATAAGGAAAGGCACTAACAACGGTTCCTAGTTCAGTCCTATCCTTGCTCCTGTGGGTGACCCCTTTATATAAGAAGTCAATGGTGTTTCTAGTTTCGCCCCTAATGTACGGTCTCAACCTCACTCGATATGTAGCATCAATCTAGTTGGTAGTGATGCTGGCATCATAAAATGGAGAATCCGCATTGGACTATGGCTTTGGTGGTGGGTATCTTGCCTCTAAAAATATATTTAACAGACAGGGATGTGGGTCTAAAACAGTATATAAGACAGGAAGATCAGCTTTGCTTAGATGGGTTCTGCAATAGGAGGATCTGAACCTGGCTATTTTCGAACTGCCTATCTTTGGTCCGTACCAGTTCTGGGTATTGTATGGTCTAAGTATATTGTAGCCTTTGTTCATAAGCACTCTTGCACGGTCTTATATTAAACTTGCGACATAAGGGGCCAAGATCTAATGCACGTAAAGTAAGACGGGTGTCGGTGTCCCCACCTTGCAGGTCGTCAAAGGGTAAAGTCGAGGTAGAGTATCTATTCGGATATGTATCTATCTTGTCCTGGGAAAGAAGATCTTATCTTTCCTACATTTTGCAACTGATTTAACATATGGATTTGAAACTAAATATCGATCCAGAACCAGGGCAGTAGTTTTAGGTGTGGACTCACCATTTGTGTAGGCTATAGTAATAGTAGTAAAGGCAGGGAGGGGCTACGACAGCAGAGGTAAAGGAACCACCAAAGATAGAGATAGAAGCATCAATGCCAATGGCATGGGTGGGTAACAAAGTTTATCCTTAAACAGTTCCATAAGCATTTAACCAAGCAAAAACACGCTTTCGTTTACCCATATCCACTTGACTGAGTCTCACTAGCAGCTGATCCGGAACCATAACTAGGGGAATAAGCAAAGGCATTAGCCAAGGCGGGAACAACAGATTCAGAAGTAGATGGCTCACTACCCCTTGCCTCACTACCCCTTATACTTAGAGTAGTATAGTAGTAGTTTCCCATCCTTTCTTACCCATTTCCCTATATATACATTCCATCCTAGTTCTTCTATTGACTAAGTTCCAAAGCATGGATTAGGATTGAAGCATTGGACCAAAGAGGCAATCAATATACGACATCCATTGAGTGAATCTTTCGGCATTTTGCCACTATATAATTAGTGTTGATTTGTAGCCTCTCCTCGAAATTTAAGAATAACCTAAACTGATCGGGGAATTTAGGCTGAGGGAATGAACAAGACAAACAATTGGAACAATACCGCCCTTCGATAGGCATTAAAATGTGCTTTGGCGCTACTTTATCCCTTCGAAGGTAGGCCCTAGTTCATTCCATTGAGTTAATCTTTTGTCATTCTTTTTACTAACTCTCTGTCTTTTCTGTCTCTTTGTACTGTAGATCTCTGTCTTTTATGTGTTGTATCTCCCCTTGTACTTTAGTAATATCTGTCTGTATATCGCTATGTAGCTGAGGGAGAGGAATTTTTTTTATTGATACAACAACATGCATTTGACACAGGAGAGGGCCTTAGCTTAGCTTATGAATTATTTCCAATCAATAAGCCAGACCGATAGGCCAGGAATAAAGATGGAAATATTTATCATCGACAGAAATGACAAGGGGATATTATGTATGAAGAATCCGTGGTTCAACACTTATAGACCTGGTCAAGGAATAAGAACTTAAAGATCAAGTGAATAGATATGTCCACTCAAAAGAATTATAATCAGCCCCGTCAAATATGTCATGCTATAGTTTGGTTAATGTCATCCAAATCAAATTAATAAGAAGAAGAGCTAAGGAAAAGCCGAACCAATGGTAATCCACTTAGGGTCCTAATTTTAAGTCGCGTAAGGAAAGAGAAGATGTGAAGTGTAACGTCACGTCTTGAAGGCATAAGTAAGGAAAAATAAGATCGCGAAGCATATTTGAAGACAGTCACGTAAGTAAGCCTCACTCGACTCAAGCTTACCTTGCCTCAACTTACTTGACTTATGGATTGGAGATCATTAATGACCTAGCTTTGGAGGGGAGGACTTTTATGACTGATTGGCCCTTTTAGGACCCTTCAGGGACAGGACCAATCCTTCAAGTCAACAGACTTGGACTAACCAACTGGATTCGACCGAACCAAACCTTTTTCATCTGACCCTTTAGGAAGGGCAGGACTAACCCTTCAAGCAAAGGGAAGTTGGCCCAATCTTTCACCTTATTTCATTTATATACGGAGTAATGACCTCACTTCCTTCATAATGACCTTACAAAAAGAACTAAGGATCAACCCTTCTAATAAGGACCCTGAGTTAGCAGGATCAACCCTCCTAAAGATCATCCAGAAGAGAGTGACCATTAGGTCACAGAGCCCCTTTAATAGCGAACGCCCTTGCCAAGCCCATTAGTGAAAGTATAAGTGTAAGGGTGGTTCTAATACCCCCTGACAGAGGGCCCTTCTTATTAACATAGTTATGCCTAGCTGGTTGGTGGTGCCTCTTCTTGGGGCAATGTAGCATTGAGGAATATGTTTTGAACTCTTGCAAAGCTTCTATTCTTTGAATGTGAGAGAGATTCCAATCACAAGTTTAAAGAAACTTATTCATAATGTTTTGCAAAAGGCTAAGCTAGATGTGGTATTTCTCCAGAAAATGAAGTCTGCTCATTTTGAGCTTCACAACCGCATGAGCTTTGTGCTTAATAGTGGGGAGGGGTAGTGCTTTCTCTATCCCCCCCCTTCCTTCATCAAATTTTTATAGCATATGGTTGTGATTGAGATAACTAGTGTGTCTAGGTTACTCTCTTTATATAGGATATATTTGGATTTTGTGCCTATGTATGTCCCCAACATCAGTTATGCTTGAAGTCAACTTTGGGTGTGGATGTCTTCCTCTTTGTAATCTGTGGAGTGGATCATGGGTAGTGACTTCAACATGGTGGAATGGGATGGTGATTGGAGTGGTGTTTCAGGTTAAGTGTTCTGTGGGGAAAAGAAGTAGGCATGGTTGAGGTGTAAATCTAAACTTAAAATATTTGAAGCTTGTTGGGAAAAAGGGTTGGACTATGGAGGTTGGTTCACTTGGTCAAACATTTACCAAGGGAAGGAAAGGGTCACGCAAGAATTGTAAGCGTATTTGGACCTCAAATGATACTTATTTTTATGGGAGGATTTAATCAAATTATGTGTTGATGGAAACAACTGGCTCAGTTTATCTGCCCATTTATATTTCCATTTTGGTGGGTCATGTTATTGACTTAAAATATTATGCCTTGGGGCACAAACTTAATTTTTCTCATTTGTATTCCCATGATTTCTATGCTTTGGCTATATTGTTTGAAACCTTTCTCCTCATACTATTTGGCATAGGGGTTGGATTCTATGGTGGGAGGAATCATTTGGAGGACTATAAAAATTAATGCATGGTTACGGTTGTATGCTTACTTGCAAGTGTAGATGAGAGATTTGAGAGTATAGGAGGTAGTGGGAGGAGGTTTGTATCCTCCTTTAGGAGGACCTACATAACATTGTCCTTCATGAGGATGTAGCACTGTTGGAGTTGTTGGTCCATAGGGATGAAGAAAATATTGCGAGAGGAGCTAGGGATTGTGCTAAGTTTTAGTTACGTTAGGAGAGATATGAGCGATCCAAGTTATTATTTAAATATAAATAAGAAAGTGGTTACTGACAATGTACTTGGCCTTCGTAGATAAGATGGTTCACTTGAGGAAGATCCCTATAAGATTCAAGGTATGTTTGGTGATCATAAAAACAATGATTATTATCCCTTGATAGAATCCATGGTTTCCGCTAGGAATTATTTCTACAGGTTGGTGCCGCACAAGGTCTCTATTGTATAACATGATAGGTTGGATAGGGATTTCTCATGAAATATGAACTTTTTCCAATGCTTTTCTTTATGCATAATGGCGAATCTCCAAGGATTTATGGATTTCCTTATTAGTTCTAGGTTATGTGGGATACTATTGGAGATGACTTCAGTCACATGGCTTCAAAGGCCTTTTCCACAGGATTTTTGAAAGAGTACATTAATCAGGGGTTGGTCAATCTCATTGAAAAGAACATAGCTAGGGACACCACTGGGGGGTGTTTACTGATAACTTTATTCAGTGTTACTTACAAAAACATGGATAAGGTATTGGAATCGAAGGTGAAGGATGTTGCCAGGAATACTATCCATAAGGAGTAGATAGTTTTTCTTTAGGGGTGGCTTATTCAAGACACAGTGATTTATGCAAGGCTCTCAACTTGGTGGTGCTTTCAAGAGTGATGTGTGTCACTGATATATTTTTTGATTGCTTGGCTATGACCATGAGATTCTATGCTGGGCTATGACCTATATTCATGGCTATGCTTGGATACAACCCTTACCCTTAGCTACAACCTATTTGAGACGAGGAGGAGATTCCCTTTGATTAGATGACATGATTAGGAAGGACATTATTAGATTCTAGTTGCTTGTCTATTACCTTGGAGATTGAGGGTTGATTGTCCCTTGTTAGATTGTCCTTGGCTCAGGATGAGAATAAGAGTAGATCTATGCCTATCCAACATGATCCATTATTTGACATGTACAATATGATATCACAATACAGTTAGTTTCATCGCTATGAACATGAATCCATGTGAAGTAGAAACTATTTTAGCAAGGAACGATTCAGTTGGAAACACTAGCAACAATAAGATGGTTTTTCAGTCTTGTAGGAAAGAGCAGCAAGTACCGTATGTTTAGTTGGAAAGGAACTAAAAAAAAGTAGTATATCTATGTTAACTACCAATACTTTTATTCCTCCATGGTCCTTGGGTGAGGTAGAAAGAGAAGATATATGGCAGGCAGTGAGCGATGATTCTAGTTCTCTAAGGGCTCATGCTCATTATTTGGTTTAACCAAATAAAATATATCTTCTTTCGGAGGGCCAAGGAGCGTAGCGGAGGTACTCAAATATATTTTATTAATGAATATTGGCATTTAAGGAAGTCTCCCTATGTTAGGGGCAGGATTCAGTCCTCGACTCAGTGGGGTTACTCGAATTCGTACTTGGATTCATACTTGGCTTGGCTACCGATATCAGTTGGGATACTCAATTTGGATACTTGATGGGGATACTCGGATACTCAGCTTGGCTTGGCCCTTCGACTAGGTTCCTAGGCTCCTGCAATTGGTTATCGGGATGGACTGCTCGACTGTGCCTACTTAGTTTGATATGGGTGTGGGCACTTTGAACATTTGTATTAGTTCAATAAGCCTACTTACTTTCTATATTAATGAAATTTTTACAGCTATCTACTTTTTTCCTTTGTAGAACTTCTCTTATAAAACATGGAGTTACCAATTTCATTCACTAAGCAACTCTAATAAAATCTATTGTTTTCAAAATTTCCCAACCGAGGTAACATGAGGTTATAAATCATATACCGAACATCCAGCAATAGCGATTTTTTTCGATAAACAATTAGGTTCCATGTGCTTTTGGGAACTATAGGTACGGGTAACTATGATATATGGGTGCAAGGGGTGGGATTTTATACTCTTTCTCTTAGGCTTACTTCATTCCCATAGAGAAATGAGGAGATTTCAACTTGTCTTAATTGGATTGCAGGATTAGGCTCCCCCATTGTATTAGTGGAGTAAAAATAGACTAGTTACAACTGGATAGTGGATAGATACACAATCTTATATGGTCTGGTAAGGTCTTATCATGGTTGGTATCGGTCTTATCCTGTGAGGTATAGGCTGGTCAGGACAAAGAAGACAGCTTGCTTTGGTAATTTATGAACGAGTGGACCAAAAAAATGAGTGGTAGAGAAAATAATGAACGAGTGGAGGATACACGATCAAGTCTGGTTTGGTCTGGTATGGGGGTCATCAGGGCTAGTCTTATCAAAGCGGGTACAAGCCTTGTGAGCCGAGGCAAGTAAGTACATAGCGAGTGAGAAATTCCAGGATCCATCAACGAGGCAGGGTAAACTGCAGTCGTATCTAGTTAGGTCTTATATGGATTTGTACAGTCTTATCCTGTGAGGTCTGGGGAGTGAATCCCATAGCGCAAGTTGATGGACGCTCATGCTAGGAATGAGAGGAGGCATGGATGGATCCACACTGCTACTGATCGCTAGCACTTTTCTGGTTTTAAGGAGGAAGGAGCGTCGCTTCATACCAGCCCATAACAACACCCATACTTACGTGTCCACTTAGGGAAGAAAAAGATGGATTGCTCTACCCTTCTAATGCCTCCGTACCGGGGTTGGTTGAAGAAAGAAAGAAAAAAACTACCCATTGATTGAGGACTAACCCGTTGAGAAACCAGTTTTATCGATAGACCACTGAACACACAATCAATAGTTTCGTGAGGTGAGTCGGGACAATTGGCAGTTAGTCAGTCGGGATGAGATACATCACAAAGGAAGGACGGGATAATATGAATGAACTGGAAATATTGTATGGCTCAAACATTAACAACATAGTCTCATGTATATGTTTCATGGAGAAGTAACCAACAACATGGGAGGTATTATTAAACGTACATATGTGCAATCTCATTTATTTTGGAATTCCCCACCTATTGATTCCCCATTGGACCTATAGTTTACAATGTGATGATTGATATAAACAAGTGTATTTACTGGCTAACAATGAATTTCTGGGCACTTACTACTTATGGTCACTTACTTATGGTGGTGCTAATAAGGATCTAACTGATTAAATCACCTCACTCACCTATCCTAGGAATGTGGGAAGAAGAAAAAGATATAGTCCCTTCTCCTCTAGGTCTGGTCTACTCTTATTTTATTTGGATAGAATTCGTGCATCCATTTTTCCGACTATACTGAGGTGCATAGTAATTTTGGTAGGTAATGGAGTTGTTTCCTGTAGGGTAGGGCTCTAAGGGGGTATAGGTGGAAAACCATATCCATGGATATCATTGTAATTAATAGGTTGTTAGTAGTATTAGGTCCGGTTGCTATGAGGTCTGCAAGTTATTTTCCTGGTAGATCTTATCCTATTTTCAAAGAAGAGGGGGGATTTAGCCACTCGACCGATAGGGAGAGGAGACAACATAAGAAAGAAGTGCTTCTTCTTTTCTTTAAAAAATAATAGATGGAGAAGCTTAGATTCACTCTATACTAGTTTAGATATAGATCTAGTGGAAGAGGTCAAAAGGAAGAAAGAAGAGCTAGAAGCAGTGGATCTGCACACTCAGTTAAGAGAAGCTAAGGAGAGATTGAAATAAAGCAGCTCATTTCACCTTATTGGTTGAGGGTGATATGGTTATATTAGCAATAACCTAAATATAATTTATAAAGGACTTCTTAATGTGATATCGTAGTAGATTAAGGATACAACAAAAATCTTGTGGATGGATTGAATGGGTATTTATTCCAAAACCTCGATATCATAGAAAACCTCCTAACTTGCGTGTATAGGTAAAATACTCGAGTGACCAAGTAAGTGGAATCTACACAATGTTCAGATATTTTTGACCCTATTCCCATATGACTAAAGGCCGTAGGATTAGTCTTTTTGAGTTTTTTTAGCATGCCGTCACCTAATTCCATAATGAAAAATTGCTTTGATGAAGGGTGGCTCACAGAGCTCATAGTAAGGTAGGAGAAGGAAGGAATGAGAGATAAAAATAGGAGTAGGATGACAGAGCGAGGAAGTAAATACCCATTTGTACTATTATCCTAAGCCAGTGATCCATCCCATCCAGCCGTACCAGCAAGACCAGCCAGGTTGGGTGGGAATAGAGAAAAAATTACGAAGCTAGCAAGAAAACACCAGTGACAACTTTCCCTATGATAGGCCACCTTTTCTCTATACAATTTACCATCCAGGTAAGTATAAGGTCTCATGGTAACACAAATGTTAGGGATGCCTAGCATGGTAAATCTAGCAATTGTGCATGCAATATGTTGAGTGAGTAACCTACTCATACATGGATGTGAGGCATTGTTAGCATGTTTGATCCACTGATGACTAGCCTAGTTTTCTTCCTAACAGTGTCTAAGAGGTATGACTTCAATGATATTGCTCAGGCTATATTATACCCTAAATTGTAAGGGGGGTGACTTTTCAAGTCACCTCTTGAATAATTAATTAATTACCCTAATTAACCTACTTAGTATTAAATGTTAATATTTGTAACATTTATATTTGTTACATTTCCTTCCCCTTAAGGGAATCTTTGTCCTCAAATCTTGTATCTAAATTCCCTTGAATTGTCGTCTTAGGATCCTTTCTTTTTTGTAATTGTGACACTTGATGAAATGAGACGATACGAGTTACAGATTCCTGAGGAGAATTGTTGCATCGTATCTATTGTGGTCCATCCTAGATCTATTTTTATTGGAGGTCTGAGATCATTTTGTGGAATGGGTCATTTCAATTGTTGCTTAGCATGTTTGTCTTTTCGCCTATCAACATAACTCTTCTATGAGCGCTTGTTTTGACCCTGTCATTGTTCAAAATGACGATTATAATTAGGATGTCTGTAAAGCATATTTGTTGTTTGTTTTTATTTCTTTTGAATTGTGGCGAGGACTTCCTTCACTTCCTTGATTTGATTTTTGGATGCATCTTCCTTGGTTTTCACTTCTTGGTTCTCCTGTAGATTGTTATGATTATGAATCTTTCTGAATCTTTCATCTTGTGACTTTTTGTCAATTTCTAACTTCTTGTTTTGATTTTCTAGTTCTTGATTAAGATTCTTTAGACACTGGTTTTCTTCCATTTTTTCTAGTGTTCTTCCTTCGAGGCATTCATCGAAGTGTTCCCTCTTATTATTGTGTTTCAATTTTTTAATCTTTTTAATCAATGTTTTGTTATTATTTCATAATCGAAAAATCTCTTCGGTATTGTTTGATAACACATTGTTGACTTTTGTTAGTTCCAACTTATGTGTCTTCTTACTGTCGTCATATTGTTGTTGGAGTTTTTCTTTTTTCTCTTGATGATGACATAACTCTATTTCCTGATTTTCTAAAGTTTCATACAGTTGCACCAATTTTTCTTCCTTGTCCATGACGACTTTGTTTAGATGACGAATTTCCTCTTCTAAGTTGATATTGTTTCCATATGGACATTCTTCAACTTTGTTTAGTGTTTTTATCTGTTCTTCAAGTTGTTGAATGATACCTTCCAGATGTGATATTTTCTCATCCATAACACTATTAGCTAGTTGACACATTTTTAGATGGGATGAAACTATTCGTAACTATGATTGCAATTGTGAGTGACCTCGATTACCTTCCATAGTAAAATATTTGCTACATATCGGACATAAGCGATTGCAATTTTTAAAAGATGTCGGATATTGGAATTCCATTTCGCAATAAGGACACTTGGTCCAAAATTTGGAATTATATATGGGATCTATATTTTTTTCAATATCTTCCAAGACTTGATATCTTCTCTTTTAATATCTTCTTTGATTCTTTTTCCTTCTTGTATAATGTAATAATTGTAAACAACACAATTATTAAATATTTATTATTAAGTAATTATTATTATTATTAATTACTATTATTATTAAAAATATAATAATAATAACAAATATAATATATTACCAATTATTATTTTAAAATAATAATTTAGTATATATATTTCTTGTGAATTTGGTCAAAAGGTTTATTGAAAAAATATATAACAATAATAAATTTTTATTTTTACTAATAGTATTATTGATATATATTTTTTATGAATGGCGTGGGAATTATGGTTTACAACCTTGAATTAAAAAATCACTTATTAAAACAAAATCGTGGGTGGAGAAACCACTTGTGGTTTTACTTTTTTATTTTTACTGTTTTTTTTACCTTCCTTTTTTTATGGCATCATCTTCCTTCTTCTTCTCTCTTTTTTTTTTTACTTCTTCCTTTTTATTTTTCTTTTGACTTTCTTTTATTCTCTTACTTTTTCAAAGACCATAATTTTAGGGACTCCCTAGGATTATGATTAAAAATCACGACATGGCCAAAGGCCTGGATCACAAACTAGCTTTGATACCAAATGAAGCGAATATTTATTCGCTTCACATAATGAATTCACCAAAAGATTTGGTAAAACAAATAAGCCATAATAATAATATATCTGTATTGATGATAGAATAGATGTTTTACAAGAATTAGTGTCGGGTATCTATACCCTTAGAGGTAGGGAGGGTGACTTTTCAAGTCACCTCTTGAGAAATTAATTAATTACCCTAATTAACCTACTTAGTATTAAATGTTAATATTTATAACATTTATATTTGTTACAAGGAGGCTCACTACATTCTAAGAGATTAGAACCTTGTGGTTTTTTTGGAAACTGAAAAGTTAGGCACACAAGAGGAATTCGATGAGGGGAAGGCTAGAGTGAATTGCTAATAGTTTATGTCTGCAAGTGCGATTGCTAAGTTAGAGAGAGTAATGTATATGCTTATACACAACATCTCTGTCTTGGTGGTTTAGTGAACAGTCTCGGGGGTCCTAAAGAAAGTAATCTTGGCTACTTTCAAGAGACGGTTGGGAGGAACAATCTTCTTTGGATGTTTTCGCCCTTCTGAAGTTAACATGTTCTATATTATTCTGGTCATTTATCTTCAATTCAATATTTTGATTATTTCTAAAGGATTTTATATATTAATGGTTATTGTTTTTAGAAACTAAGGTTGGAACATTTTATAATTAATAAGTTAGAATAAAATCTATGGCTATAACAGTTTTTCCATTCTAGGAATTGTAGGCTATATCTTCTTTTTACTTAGAAACAATATGTTATTATATCTTAACTAGTGATATGTATAGTACTTGTTGGAGGAGCTAGTCGGTGAGCCGACTAGTCGAGTTAACCGACTAATCGGAGATTAAGTCGGCCTCCAAAGGTCGTGTCATTTCACCGAACCGACAAGTAGTTACGCATAACTGTTTTGTAATCATATATAATAGGTTGTTGAGCCAGTTGAGAAGTTGGTTCAGGTTTTGTATATGTATGGACCCTCATGTGATTCTATAATATAATATGTTATTATATTACCTATTCTTGTCTCTTGTCTCTATATGTTTATATGATTCTTATGTGTATTATTGGTAACCTTATGTGATATGTGAGATTACAACATTGGTTTCGTTGCCCGTAGTACATATACGGATGACATGACCATACATAGATGATATTAGAGCAAGAGCTTAAGAATTGGTGGGAGAGTAAGATTGTAAATTATTTACAAAACTACGTGAGAAGAAACAGATTGACCATTGCTTAGGCGAAGGAGAAATTATTCTCTGAAACACATGAGAAGTTTGTAGAGTCAGTGCCTCAACTATTGAAAAAAATTCTGGATGAAAAAGCCAGAAGAAAATAAAGACCAAGATTTACTAGAGAAATTGATTCGAGGCGGATGAACAAACCTGTCGGAGTGGTTTGAAAATATCACAGACGAATTCTGCGAAGAAGAATCCGTGGAGGAAAGAGTCTCGATCAAAAGTATTGAGAGAAGGTTTTATACGGACTTCATTGAGCAACTTCTTTACTCTGTATCGACCATTTTGTTCAAATTCCTGATCGAAAAGGAGTGGGCCATATCGTAGAACCTCGTCCATCACTAAGCGAACCACCACCAAATTCTAACTGGGTGGAGAAATAGAAGAAGTGGGAAAAAATCATTGGTAAAAGGGAGTGGGATTACTTCCTGAGAAAATAAACAGAACTATCCAAGCTTTATAAAGTGTCGGGTAGGCTATGGGGGGGTAGATGGTCATGTATTGGGGTAGAGTAAAAAGGATTCTAGTCGACTGAAGAAAATACCATTACCAGTAATGAAAAGTCAACCTAAGAAGGAAATCGAACGAATAGTGACACACAAAAGTACGTCAAACTTGTAGAAGTTAGAAAGAGAGAAGAGGAAAAAAAGAAGGGAAGAGAGAAGAGAGCAATCTAGAGCGTTGCAAATAGGAATGACCACTGGGGTGACAGAACAAGGAATAAATCCACCAAATTTGGGTCATGACCGATAGGAAGAAGGAGTGGATGAGGAAGTATCACCCATGGAAGAAAATTTGTGTATAGAGCAGCGAGAAGCTCTCCAACTAGAAATTCCCTAGGAGATAAGACCTCTGTCTCTGACAAATCCAAGTACCTGAACATAGACCATTGTTGAAGAGGACCTATGACTAAGAGCTGGTGAGTTCAGTATATGGAGCCGACTAGATGATGAAGTAAATGATGATAATCATTTAGTAATCCATAGACTGGAGGAAGAAAATTGGGTAACACTTCAATCATACCCTTCCAGCCGAAGTATCCACTTGCTCTACCTAACACATGAAGGAGCACCCCCTTGCCAAACATAGCTTTACAAGAAACAGAATAGTCAGACTTGCAAGCATGCCACTACAGATGTACATCGACAGAAGAAGTCAACCCGAACTGACTACTTGTGGGAAAAGAAACAACAAACAAAACAACCAATGGGAACAAAATTTCCATCGACAACATCTATGAACAAAGAGATATATAGAGTATCCCATTACCCCCACCACTGCCGCTGCTGCCACCCCCTAGAGGAGGCATCGACACCGACATGGGTCATGGCTCATCACATATCCCCCTCTATGAGGGTGATGAAGACCCCATATGACATTGGTTCGTCTATGAGTCAATATGGGAGTCCAATCAAGTTACAAGCGAAGAACGACAGATGGCACAATTCGTCGATCCTTTAGGAAAAAGAGCACTAACTTGGTAAATGACTTATATTGAGAGGACACCCTGAGAATCCAAAGTAGACATTAAGGAACAATTATTATATTTCTTTAAAAAACCATATGCAAAGCATCTGGTAGCAAAAAAGTTGAAGACAACATCTCAGAAACCGGCAGAGTCCATCCGAGACTATGATAAGAGATGGAAGGACCTCCTGAGTCAACTAGACTATGTAATTGATGAACAATTATTAATTCATTGGTTTCTTGCAGGTCTTTCACAAAAAATCCAGCTGCATATAATCTTGGAGACATTTAAAACATATGAAGACGCACTTACCAAAACTCTGCAGGTAGATATGGATGAGGATTTCCCAGCATATCCCGTCGATACTAGGATGGAAGAACAGCTAGAAATCATGTAGAAATATTTGAAAGATACGAGCCTAAAAAATCAAGATGTCTGGTGCACAAAGTGCTCCACGACCGAACACACTAAATATAATTGATGACAAGACATAAGTCAACAAGATGTTCGTTTCATTCAAATAAAATGCTTCTGCGACATTTTCCAGGAACATGGAGAGCATACAACGAAAGATTTCCCATATAACATGAAGAATGGAAAAGCATCTTGGTGCGCAATCTGTGAGGTAAAAAGTCACGCAACGGTCGACTGCCACCTGAACCTGAAGAATCAAGAAAACTATCAAGCATTCTACCAAATGAATGTAGTCGCGCAGAATAATGATAACATTCCAATGACTAATGATCAAAATGAGCTGAATAATCAAAGATATGAATGTCGTCGATACAAGCATCGGTTCGACAATCATCGTGGAGGATTTGGAGGTCAAGGAATATTTTATGGAAATTGTGACAACCGACCATGATGACCCATCCAGTTATTTACATGATATAAAGAAGGACACCGCTATTTAGACTGTCCATACAAGGATATAACTGAGCTAGAGTTTTGTACTAGCTGTGGTGTGGCGATCACTCACTAGAGGATTCTCCCACCATGCTTGAAAAGATTAATAAAAATAAAAATGTTAATGTCTTGTCGTGTGTTCAGAAACATGATGTAATGCGTACAAATAACCTACATATAGTAGCTCGACAAGGGACAAAAATTAGAAATGATAATCCATGTATAAGAAAAATTAAAGAAAAAAATGATTACCCTAATCTGACAAAGCAAAAAAAATTATATAACGATGCATCAAACATGTTTCAGGAATTCACTAGACAGGAAGCAGTCGATGACAGACGACAAAACACACTTGAAGAACTATTCAATTTAATATAGAATGATAAATCGGTGTCTCAATTCATTGACTTATTATACAATATGAAGCAAAAAAATAATACAGAGAGACAAACATATGCAGTTTGAATAAAAAAGACAAGAGTGATGTTGACCCACTTGTCAACCTTGAAATTGAAGGATATCATGTTCGACAAGTCATTCTCAACTTCAATTCATAAGTAAATACTATGACACGAGATACATGGGAACAGTTGGGAAGACCTCAACTATACGAGTCAGGCATATACCTCAAATTAGCCGACCAAGGATTGATCGAACACATTAGGGTTTGAAGAAATTTTGATACAACGATAAAAGGAATATCGAATAAGATCGAGTTCAAAATTATCGACCCTAAGGACGGATCTAGCTCTTTCCCAGCCTTGGTAGGTAGACCATGGGGAATAAAAATGAAAGCATCAATATATTTAGACAAGGAAAGAATAAAATTAAAAGGGAATGGACAGAAAGTTATTATCTCCATTCGTCCTTCCCAAGAAAAACCTTGGACCGAACCTATTGATGAAGAAGTTGACATTCGACAACTATACCAAATACACAATAATGAAGACTATACTGAACCCAATATCTATGGTGAGCTTCATCTAGGGAACCAGGACTCGGCTGGATATAACTCAGACACAGAATTATACGATTGGGAGATTGAAAATTATGAAACACAAGCAAGAGGTTGCTCGACTATTCAATCCATCTAGAAGAAACCAACCCGATAATGCTTTTCTATATCGACCATTCAATCCATCCAGAAGAAACCAACCCGACAATGCTTTTCTATATCAACCATTCAAAAAATATTTGAGAAAAGAATAATGGAATACCACTCATTATCACCAATAAAAACATATAATAAACAGAGTCTTTGGTATAAAGAAAGAGAATCACCAGTTCTCCATGTAGAACAAGTCGCTAAGAACCTAGGTGAACATGGCCGACTTCAAAGCCTGGTCAAAACGTTTACAGGACAAGCTTCTTGATGGTGGGACACCCATTAGTCGACACTAAAAACATGGAAAACAACTTCAAATTTCTTCGTAGAAAGATTTAGAGGAAGGAAGCTAACAAAACAGACACAAATACCTGTCTTCATCCAAGGACAAGATCGAGAAAATGATATAAGAATATGTGAAACATAGTGGAGAAGAATTGGTTACAAATACGAACGTATATCGCCACACCTGTTTCCCTCAACATTAAATGACCTACCTAATAAGTGGTATAAAATGGAAGAAGCACGAGGCGAAACATTCTTATGGAATGAACTTAGAGAAAATTTCATCAAGCACTTTAGCTTTATACCGGAAGACACAAAATTAGTCAAAGCTACAAAATAGATAAAAACATTTATACAACTGACTACTAACGAGTTGACACAAAATAGAAGCCAACCAAATGCAACATGCTATAACATTCAATCCAACAAAATACCACAGTTGACAAGACTCCAAATAGAAAATGAATGCACATATGGAAGGATATTTCAATGGAAGATCGATCACCTAGAAACGATCAAACCAGTCAAAACGATATTCAAAATTGAGTCGATTGACAAAAGCTACACCGACCGAATGACAGCAACATACTTTCCAGCAACATTTTCAATGCTCAAAGAAGGTAGTCGACAGATTAATGAAAGTAAAGCACCAAAATGGATGGAAGCAAAAGTAAAAACTAAATAAATTGACATTTCTAATGTTAATAGACCGAAAATGGAAAAGATTGGCGACTATTGGAGCGAAGAACAAACCACAGAGATAGTCAACTTATTAAAAGAATTTCAAGATGTATTTGCATGAGACTACAAAGACTTAAAAGAATTAGTAGCAGAAATGGGCGAGATGAAGATAAACATCAAACCTGATGCCCGGCCTATCAAGAAAAGGCCTTATAAGTTGGCACATAAATATAAATAAATAGTCAAAAAGGAGATCGACAATATGCTTACAACCGGAATAATTTACCCCATCGACCAGTCCGAATGGGCAAGCCCAATGGTCATCCAACTGAAAAATCACGACCCGACAAAACTACGAATCTGTGTCGATTTTCATGAATTAAACAAGGTTACCTTAACATATCCATTCCCGACTCCATACGCTTATGAAATCCTAAACGAAGTTGCAGGACATGAATGTTATTCATTTATGGATGGATTCTCAGGGTACAATTAGGTGCCAATAGCCAAAGAAGATCATAAAAAGACAACCTTTGTATGTGAATTTGGTTCATTTGCCTACAGATTCATGCCATTTCGTCTAAAAAATGCACCTATAGTGTTTTCAAGAATAGTTGTCAAGACATTTCAAGAATACATCTACAAAACAATGGCAGTATACTTCGATGACTGGATGATCTATTATATGTTTAAAGACCACTGTAAATGGTTAAGGCTTATGTTAGAACGTTGTTGACAAATTCAGTTATCTCTCAATATAAAGAAATGCATATTATTAACCCCTATAGGAATCCTATTAGGGCATATCGTATGCAACGAAAGTATCGAAGTCGACTTTGCAAAGATAAAAATTATCCTCGACTTAAAACCACTAGTGAACCCAAAACAAGTTAGAGTACTATTAGGACATACAAGGTACTATAGAAATTCATTTGGCACTACTCTGATATGACATACCCTCTGGAAGAACTGTTAAGAGAAGATCAATAGTTTAACTGGACAAAAGAATGTGATACGTCTTTCGACACATTAAAAATAAAATTAGTCGAAGCACCCATTCTTCGATTCCTGAACTGATCGATCAAATTTCATGTGCACATTGATGCCTCAAACTTAGCAATAGGAGCAACCTTGACACAACCTAGTGAAGATGGCATTGATTACCCAATCATATACAGTAGTAGAAATTAAACAAAGCTAAACGCAACTACTCCATGACAAAAATGGAGGCATTAGGTATGGTCTTTTCTCTTCAAAAGTATCAACACTACTTTCTAGCTAACCCCTTCATATTTTATACAAATTATCAAGCATTAAAATATCTTGTCAATAAACCTTTGCACCACGGGAGAATCTATCGTTGGCTATTGTTGTTTCAAGAATTTGAATTCGACGTCATCGTTCAACCAGGAAAGCTAAATGCCAGGCCCAACCACTTGTCGAGAATCAACACAGGGGAGGAGCCGATAGGAGTCGAAGATGACCTGCAGGATGCACACTTATTCTGAATAGAATTTGTTCCTATAGAATTAGAGGAAATAGTGCAAATTGTAGAGAATGTTCAAGCACCAGAAGGTATGAACACTAAGAAAAAACAAATTTTAGCCATGAAACTAGCCCCATACACCTTAATCAATCGATTCCTAAACAAAATAAGCTTAGACAAAGTACTTCATCGATGTGTGTTAGAACATGAACGAGAAAATATTATGCATGATGCACATTATGGACCCACGAGATGACACTTCAGTCAGATACAACTACAAAGAAAATCCAATAATCAGGACTATGGTGGCTGACGCTATACAAAGACTATAAAAAGTTTGCGAGAAAATGTGATCGCTTCCAACGTCTAGGTCGACTGCTAACTAGTACAGATATGCCTTTAATATGAGTAAACCAAAGCCTCACATTCTAAATTTGGGATATCGACTTTATAGGTCCATTTCTAGTCCCAACAAAAAGGACAGGTGCAAGGTATATCATAACAATAGTTGAATATGTCACTAAATGGGCAGAAGCAGAACCTGTCAACACCTGTTCCAGTGAAGTAGCTGCTAAATTCATATATGAAAAAAATATCACTAGGTTTGGCTGTCCTATAACCTTAATTAGTGACCAAGTGTCACACTTCATCAATAAAACAATTACAGCATTGACAAAATAGTTCAACATTGACCATCGACAAAGCACAGCCTATCACCCTCAGTCAAATGGAGCAATAAAAGCATTCAACAAAACACTAACAAGGGGACTAATAAAAATATGCAATACCAACAAAGATGACTGGGATGATAAAATCCCTGCAGTATTACGGGCATACAAAACAACATATAAATGCTCGACTAACCAAACACCCTTTCAACTAGTCTATGGCCAAGAAGCAGTCGTTCCTTTACATTTTTTACATCAGACACTGATGATAGCCTACATCTTACATATCAATGTCTAAGAAGCAAGAAATGATCAACTAATGCAATTATCCAAATTACAAGAACACCAACTGCTTGCTATACAACACCAAGAAATTTAGAAGCAACAACAGAAGGCTTGGAATGACCGAAACATTAAAAATAATAATTTGTCGGTCGGAGACCTTGCATTACTATACAACAGTCAGGTGAAAGGAAAACCAAAAATTTACACATAGAATGGATGGGATCATATATTATCGAAGAAATCAATGCCAATGGATCGGTTCAACTGAGAACATTACAGGGAACAGTATTTCAGAAGCTAGTAAATGGTGCCCAACTAAAAAGATACCAAAACTATAAATAAATAAATAAAAGAGAAAAGAAAACGGTTTTATAACTATTACAAAAATATATAAAAAGAAAAAACCTAAAACCCCAAAAAGAATCAAGGAAAATCAAAATGAACTTCGACAGGTGTAGTAGACCATTCGACATAATCGACATTCTTACCATCGACATACCACAGATCGACCATACCTTCATCATCAATAAAAGGGCCAAAACGTCAAATCAACCCATCATGACTACAGTTAGAGGGAGCGCCGAAACCAGAACGTATTAACTTAGCCTTCCATTAGAGGAATTTTGGGGTCTAAAATGGGCCTCCTAAGGAAAATAATAAAATAATAAAATAATATTGATTAATTTTGGAGGAAGAAAGAAAAAAACTACTTTTTGTGTTCGTATTTTCGACATATCTCCCTGTGTTTTTACTCAAATTTCGATCGGGAGAGCTCATTGGATGCGTAATTTGATTCTGCATCCAAGGAGTACCCACACTGCATACTTTTGATGGACCCCGCTACCCCAAAAATAAGAAATACCTGAAAAAATGTGATGATGATGTCATCATCACGTTTTTTTAGGTATTTCTTGTTTTTGGGGTAGAGGGGTCCGTCAAAAGTATGCAGTGTGGGTACTCATTGGATTCGGAATCAAATAATGCATCCAACAAGCTCTCCCAATCGAAATTTGAGTAAAAACACAATGAGATATGTCGAAAATACGAACAAAAAAAGTAGTTTTTTTTAATGACAAATATGCCAATTCAACCATTATGGTTGACTTATTTTATTGAAATTCTATTGGTTCTTGAATTCCAACTAACAAAAACTTATTTTGGCACGTTTTCTTATAAGGCCCATTTTAGACCCCAAATTTCCTCTAATGATTAGAGCGTCCTTTACCATCAAATCCGCCATTAATAACACCATCAACAAGATCACCACCCACTCCACCTATAAATATTACGCTAGTCAAAAATCACATACTGTTTCATCAAGATCTAGAGCGACAGAATTACCAAACCCCCTTGATCAAATAAACTACCAAGAGAGTCGAACAGACAACCAACAAAATGGCCCCAAAACAAACCAGATCCACGAAAGCCAAAGTAAAAGAATTGGAATCTGTCATAATTCCACTAGTGAAACGATTAAGAAACATTAAAAACGCGAAAGTGTAGGAAGGTTCGTGGGTTAAACACTGGGGAGAAATCAAAGAATGGGCTTACTGGGGAAAGTAAAAAATGACAGAGGAAGCGGAGAAGGTAAATCATAGCACCATTATGAAATTTCTAAATGCATCGCTCATGTCAAGTTTTGGAGGAACGAAGGAAACTATTGTCATATTCATAATCAGTTGGTACCACAATGGGAAGTTTTAGTTAGACACACTGGTGGAAATATCAGTTGAAACCATTTATAAACTCACTGGGCTGTCCAAAAAAGGAGACCTTGTTCTTGTAGGCATCAAGGAAGGATTAGTTGAAAGACTAACGATAAAACCGATAGGGAAAAACTCAAAGGGGTTAATAATCGAGAAATTCCAAGCCACCACACCCAAAATAGCGGCCAAAATTGTGTCCACTGGCCTGACTATCACAAGACATGGCTACGACTTGAAGCTTGACATGCTGTAAGCATTCGTCTGCATAGCAAGCACAGGAAAGGTATACCGTTGGTCCCAATACATGGTCGACATACTAAAATCCATATGTGAGAAGTGTCAAGAATCAAGTGCAATGATCAGATTCCCATCACTCTTAATATGGATAGCTATGTACCACCTATGTCTAGTCAGGCATAAAGACTTCTTGGAACCAACCAGGTCTCATATGTGGCACTTTAAGCCATTTTTAATGGCTAGAACCCCATTAGAACAGGAAGAAGGCAAAGTGTTCCTAGAACACTAGTTTCAAAGCCTGAAATTCCGAACATCCAGATGAAGGGTGCCTTAAAACATCTGAATATGTCTGAATCCTAAAGGACATATCCAACTAGAACTAGACCACACATCAGTATGGCATTAGCAAGGGTCTATAGCAAAGGCAAATCCACTCAACTATTATCCAATAGTCGAGGAGATCTTCACAGAATTGGCTAGACGATCCAAAACCGACATCACCATACCAGAGGCTGAAAATGAAAGTAATCAAGTCATTATAGAGCCATTGACCAACCAAGAGAATCAGGAATCCTATGAATTAAACCTTCATATTAGTACTTTTACCTCAGGGGACACTCCGACAGAGGGGCAAAAACTCCTCCAAATTGAAAATGCACCGACTGAAAAACAGGTAGTCACACCAACAGAACAAAACATTATCATCCCGACTCAACAATAGGAGAAAGGGGAAGAACAGATAGAGGAAGATAGTCAATCAGACAACCCAGATTATGCTATGACAAAAGAAAATTTGAGGAAAATAGCTAAGGAAATAGCAACCTCAAGGAAAAAGAAAGGAACTCAGGGAAAAGGGAAGGGGAAGGGAAAACTTATCTTATCAGAGGAGTCAGAAGATGAAGAAGAACTACTGGCTATTGTTTCCAACATCTTGGAAGATGTTGCAATGAACAAGGTATCTGTTGAGACCCAATTCAAGCAGTTTGTTGAATTAGGAGAAAAATAAGGCAGGTTGAAGAAGGTAAGAACTACCACCCCACCCGTAATAGATCATATCGATTTAACTCCAAAATCACCAAGACCTTCCCCCACTAGAATAACACCAGATTCAACCATGACCATATCACCAAGCTACAATGAGATAATCTCTGGAACCCTTAAGGAAAAAATTGATAAAGATGTTGAACTTCAACGATTTATCAATAATTTTCCAAATCTATTTCTTAAATCCCAGTAGATCACCACCACCCATAAACTTGTTGAGTTAAGATCTTCCCGACAAAGTCTCATCCCACAAACTTCATCACCACCATCAGTCATAGGACTTATCAAATCATCATACATTCGCAACCCCGACCCGACATCCACCGTAGTCGCAACCCACATTTCATCATTTACACCAACCTTGCAAAACCTTCCAGTCAATGAGGCAGAGAGGGGATTACTTTCCCTCGAAGGTAATCAAGCATCCTTATATGTCGAAATCGACAACCTCATGGAAGATTAAGGAATCGACAATCTTGTCGACCCTTAAACAGAAGTCAAAGAATCCATACTGACAAATCTTTCGACTGCCCCTCTAAATCTAGACCATTCACCGTCACCACCACCACCAGAACTATATTCTCATCACAACCTAGAACCTCCATATTCACCACCATTAGAAGCACAAACAACCAAAATCCCCACCCTAGAAACCCAACAAGTTAATCCTACCACAACAAAAGTTCAGTCAACTGGGAATCCACCGACTAAAGAACACCAAACACCACAGCAGCAGCCAACATCAGTACCGACATGATCAGAAGTGGTCCATAAGTCTAAGCTTAAAAGCAAGAGAAAAGATAAAAAGTAAAAAGAAGAACAACAGAAACAACAAACATTGACAACTATCCACCTTCATCAACTAGAATCGACTTCTGCAGTCGAAACACCAAATCTAAGAGATGGAGATTTGGATCGACTCCTGGAATCACTCACCAAAGAAGCCTCAACAAGAAATCAAGTTTAAAATATTTAAAACCCTAAATCAAGGTTTGTAACCAACTCAAGAACAATAGTTTAGAATTAAAAATATTATGGCTTCTAGTCGAGGGTTAATACCTAGAAAAAATAATATATATATATATATATATATATGCTTTTAGCAAAACATCTAACCATTAAATTTATTAAATTTCTTCATTTAAAGATCTATTACAGATCGAGAGTTCAAAGCCCGTGGGGTTATCTTTCTTTCAAGTAATCTTATATACAAAACTACAACAAACATAACCTGAAAAATAAATAGCAAGAACTGGGTCATAATCCTTCTTACCATCTTGGCATCTTTTAACAGAGGTATATATACATTAACTTATAACCAAACAATAAATCTATTTTCACTTAACGTTAACCAAATTATCCATTACAAAGTTGTAGCGAGGGTTTAACAATAAGATAAACCAACTTCTCTTCCTCTTAAAATAAATCGTTATATCAGTTCAAGGGTTCAAGGTCTGTAGGGATAAATCATCTTCCATATATTGTAATAATAAATCATACAACGAGAATATGCTAGGCTCCAAATTTAAAGAAGATGTCGTAGCCCATTCTAAAAACTAGAATGACCAAAAGGTCAACGTTGTATTCGTTTACAATCCCTGCATATAAACTCAACAATATATATAAATTTACAATATTATCAATTTACAAAACGATAAAATTAAACAAATATTATACAGAACAGTTCTAAAATTTAGGAACAGTCTTATTAAATAAACCTTGTTAAGAGTAAAACATAGTAAATATTTCCTTTCTCTGATTAATAAACCAAATATCAGTCATATAAACAAAAATAGACTATCCTTTACACATAGTAACCCTGGAAACAAGGAACGGTTTAAATAAAATACAACATCATATTAATTTCATAGTAATAAAAAATGCACGTAGTAAAAATTAAAAATTGTATATCAGTTACAGAGAGGAAAATGAGAACAAAATGAGGGTTTAATACCTCCAACAAAAATAACAGTAAGAGTTTTTAACAAGTTCCCACATACTCCACGATATGAAGGGATTTACAAAAATAAACACTAACTTTGTAATAAAAACATCACAACCCAAGGGCTTATTAAAATCACCACCATAACTCTGTCAACAACATGTATACCATCAAATAGAAGTGGGGGGTTGTGCAAGCCTTGTAACATCCAACGAAGAAAAACACAAACAAGAGAAATGTTGTTCCAACCTTTTTCCACACTCTTAGGAACATTAGGGTTCAAGACTCAAGGTCTTACCAGAACCCTCAGGCGCCACCCTCGACCCAAGCTCATCCTACTCACGAAGTGATTGCTTAAACCCCTACCAATCAAACTAACAGAGGTTAAAACAACACTTTTATAAATTAATGTTGTTCCAAAAATTAAAAAAAAATAATGAAGAACTTCTTACCTCAATGCGATAACTCAGAGATGGATTCAGTGGTGACATCTTAGCGAAGGATCCGTAGCAACATTTTTTTCTCTGCAAGGAAAATAGTAGATGGCTGATTGCTAGAAGGGGTCGAGAGCCTTCAGCTCTTCCCCACTAGCCCAAACACAAAGAAAAACAAATCATAGGACTAAACCCTTTGGGGTTTCGATAAGTCTAAAAACCCTTACACAGCTAGATGGCACTTTAACTCTTTTCATGTGGGCACATTTAAACCTCCATCCACCTCCACGTAGATTTTAATCTACCACCCACTTCTCCATAGTTTATATTTCAGTTTCGAAACTAGAACGATTCTTTGGTATGAATGTTTTTAACTTGGTGAGCATAGTATGAACGAGCTTCTCACTTTTTTTTTAGCAAAGATCTTCCTTGAAACATTGTCTACCTTTTAGCCAAGTTTAGTGTCACTTTGGAACTTTACCTTGGTCCTCTAGTTGTTTTAGAGCGAGGAAAACTAATCCCTTTTTTTTATAACACCTGAAAAAAAATAATGGGTTAAACATGCATTATATCGTAGAAGCTAAGTAAGACCTCTAACCTATAACCCTAGCAATGAAATAGGGTATGTAGGAAGAAGGGCTAAAAACATATTAAAATCATGGTGAAGTCGTCCATATGGTAAAGCAATTTAGTATAGAAATGGTAACTTCCGACAAGAAGGAAGGACTCATTAACTTTGGGCACAATTTTTTTATCAAAATACTTTAAAAAATATACACCAGTATAGTATCATAAAGATCAGATATTGGAATGTTTAGTTTTAAAATTTATAAGTATCAATTTATTTATGACTAAATCCTAGGTTGTTCATGGATTGTAGTAATTATAATAACGCGTTAAGCTATGTAAGATGGGTATTGATTCATAAATAGATTTAAACACTCCGTATTTAATTTTTTTTTTACTTATGGATTTTGGATTTGTTACATGTGCTATCAGAGCGAGTTTTGAACACTAGGCCTGAAGCTGGCTCAACTCACATACAAAACAGGAAAACAAAAATACTGACTATGTTCAAAAATTGTTTCTGTACAGAAATACAAATTTTTATTTTGCAGGAAATGAAAGGAGTAGAGACATCTGATGAAGATGGATCACATCATAATAATACTATAATATATATGTGGAACTAAATAATCAACCATCTAGATTACTTCAAATTGTAAAATAATTAAAAGTTGAATTACATACTGTAAATGAAGATAATGAAAGAATTATAAGAGAACGGGAAGAATTAAATCAAATATTGCTGGATAAATTACATAATGAAGGAAAGGGTAAAAGAAAATAATACGAATCTTAATGTGGAACTATATCCTACAAGAATAAAGGTAAGAAGTTAATATTTTATGATAATGAAAGTAATTCCTCTTCAGGAATTAAGGTTAGGTCGCATAGAGAAAAGCATAAATATTCTAGTGAAAGTAGTGATAGTGACAACAATCCTAAAAAGACAAAATATAAACCTTATGAAGAAATTTCAGGAGATTTTAAGAAGATAAAACCCCCTATTTTTAATGATGAGGTGGAAAAAGGTGAATAAGTCGAGGCATGGCTATCAGGTATGAAAATATATTTTCAAATTTATAATTACTCAGACAGGCTAAAAGCTAGAATGGCTACCTATAACTTAACTAGAAAAGCTGATATATGGTGGAAGTATGTAACTTAGAGGACTTTTAAGAAATACTTTAAAAGAAATTTTTTATCTGAACAGTATTATAAAAAAAGAGGTAAGAAATTTTATGATCTTAAGCTAAGTTCAATGTCTATGAAGGAACTAATTAGTACATTTTTAAGTTTATTACATCATGTACCTTATATTATCGATGAAAAGCCTAAGATATAGAGGTTTCTAATTTTTTTACATCTTATCTTCAAGGACATAATTGAATATGACAATTCAAAAACCCTTGAAGAAGCAAAGAGGAAAGCTAATTTATGTTATGAACAAAGCAAAAATAAAAATTAGGGTGTACCTAACTAGAAACGTAAAAGAACAAATAATTTTGAACAGAGAAGGAAAGGATTTAAGACCAACATAAATTTCGAAAGTAATTCCCGAAACCATTCTAAGAATGTTTTTCAAGGAACATATTTTAAAACTAATACACAACAGAATTTTACAACAACTAAGAACAGGGACATACCTAACAATTATGTCAAAAATAATGAACAAAGAGAACCTGTAAATGTTGGGAATGTCAAGGACCTCATTATGTGAAGGACTATCCCAGCAGAAAGAAGAATTTCAACAATGTGCATACAATACAGGAAGAAGCAATTGTTGGTGATGTGGAAAATGAACCAAAAGAAAGGTAGTTAGCTATGTTGAAAATTGTGAAATGTTTATGAGTCAATTCAAAACTCAAGTGAAATTAAATGTATTACCACTAGGGTCATATGATGTTTTAATAGGTATGGATTGACTGGAAAAAAACAGAGTATTTTTCTATTTTTTTGAGAAAACATTTACATGCTTAGATGAAAAATGAGAAACAGTTATAGTAAAAGGAATACCGAGAAAAATTTTGTTAGGAATATTTCAGGTTTGCAAATGAAAAAGTATGTACGTAAAGGTTGTAAAGTTTTTGTTGTGTGTGTAATGAATGATGAACACATGAATAAAGAAGATAAGTTAAAATTCGATGATATACCAATCTTAAAAGAATTTTCAGATGCATTTCCGGAAGTGATTCCAGGATTACCTCCGAAAAGAGAATTGGATTTTACTGTTGAATTAGTACCAGAAGTTGTACCCAATTCAAAGGCTCCTTACCAGATGAATATCCTAGAACTTAATGAATTAAAACTACAACTACAAGAGTTAATAGATAAGAATTACATAAGACCAAGTGTATCCCCTTGGGGAGCACTTGTCTTACTTTTTAAAAAGAAAGACAATACCTTACATTTATGTATATATTATCGTCAGTTAAAAAAGATGACAAATAAAAATAGATATCCATTGCCCTGCATAGATGATCTATTTGATCAGATACACAGACCAACAATATTCTCAAAAATAGACTTGATATCTAGATATCATCAAGTCAGAATTAAAGATGAGAATATATTTAAAACTGCATTCAGAGCCCGTTATGGGCATTATGAGTTTGTAGTTATGCCATTTGGGCTAACGAACACTCCAGCGTCTTTTATTTTTTTAATGAACCATGTCTTAAGTAAGTATTTGGATAAATTCATAGTTGTCTTCATAGATGACATACTAATTTATTCAAAAACAAAAGAAGAACATGATGAACATCTACATATAATATTACAAGTTCTAAGAGAACACAAATTATATGCTAAATTCAATAAATGCAAATTCTTTAAGGATAAAATACAATATCTAGGCCATGTGATATCCAAGGAAGTGATATCAGTGGATCCTGATAAGATAAGAGAAATAATGGAATGGCTCATTCCTAAGGATGTATCGGATGTACGATCGTTCATGGGGATTACAGGTTATTATCATAAATTCATCCAAGGATTCTCGAAGATCGTGAATCCCATAACATCCTTAAGAAAAAGGGAAAAATATTTGTATGGGATTTAAAATGTGAAGAAATCTTTAATAAGTTAAAATAATTATTAACCACTGCACCTATCCGGAACTAGCAAATCCAAATAAGGACTTTGTTATATGCACCGATGCATGCAATGAGGGCCTAGGTGGAGTATTAACTAAAAAAGGTCATGTAATAACATATGAGTCAAGAAATTTAAAAATACATGAAAGGAATTATGCTACCTACGATTTAGAGTTGGTTGCTATAATACATGCTTTAAAATTGTGGCGCCATATCATCTAATCACTAGAATATTTTTATTAATGTCTGATAACATAAGTTTGAAATACTTGTTTGATCAACAAAATATGAACACAAGGCAAGCAAGATGGTTAGATTTCCTTAGCGAACATGATTTCAAGATTAAACATATAAAATGGAAAGAGAACAAGGTGGCTAGTGCCTTAAGCAGAAATGCAAATCTGAATTTTATAGTCGTTCTTAGCAGCTATAGAACAGAATTGGACGATAAGTTTGAAGATAGAGTAAAAATGGACAGATATTATCAAAACTTAAGAGAAAAAGTTACAGAAAATGAATATGAAAATGTAAAAACAGATTTCAGTTTGAATGAAAAAGGTTTAATGTTGTATAAAAACATATTATATGTACCTAATGTACCAGAAATTAAATTGTTGATTTTAAATGAAGTACATAAAAGTCCTTACTCATGACATTCTGGTTACCAAAAGATGATAACATTGTTAAGAAAATATTATTTCTGTCCTAATATGAAGAATGAAGTGGTTGAATATATAGCTAGGTGTATAGAATGCCAACAGGTTAAGGCTGAGCATCGACACCCAGCAGGTTTATTGCAACCGTTACTAGTCCCAGATTGAAAATGGGAAATTATTAGGCTTAATTTCATTACAGGACTACCTAAAAATCAAAGCAAAATGATTCTGTAATGGTAGTGGTAGACAAAATTAGCAAGGAAGCTCATTTATACCTGTTAAAATTACTTATCAGGCTGCTAATATTGTTGATATTTTTATGAAGAAAAATATTTCATTTGTATGGAATTCATAAGATGATAATTTCTAATAGGGGTCCTAAGTTTATTGGTAATTTTTGGGTCCTAATTTTACTGGTAATTTTTGGAAGTGAGTATTTAAAGGATTAGATACTAAACTAAATTTCAATACTGCTTATCATCGGCAAACATATGGACAAACAAAAAGAGTGAATCAATTTTTAGAAGATATGTTATAGATGTATGTTAGGGATCATCCAAAGAAATGGGAAGAATATATGCACTTAGTTGAGTTTTCTTATAACAATCATTATCAAGATTCATCTAAACTTAGTCCTTTTGAAATATTGTATGGTAGGAAATGTAATACTCTCATTTCATGGAGTAATCCAATTAACATATTAATGTTAGGACCTGACTTCTTAAAAGAAATGGAACTAACAATGAAACAGGTAGAAAGCAATCTGAAAATTGCACATGACAGACAAAAGACTCATGCAAACCTTAAAAGAACTCAAAAATAATTCAAAGTAGGTGAGCATGTTTTTGTCAAGGTAAAATCTAGAAAAAATCCTTTTAGTTGGGGAGTTGTGGTAAATTAGCACGTAGGTATTGTGGACCGTTCGAGATATTGTCAAGAGTTGGACCAGTGGCTTATCAGTTAGCTTTGCCACCTAATCTAAAAATACATAATGTATTTCATATTTCTATATTGAAAAAGTATGTGCATGATACTACTCATGTAATCGATTGGAATGTTATTCAGGTAGAACCAAAAGGAGATTTTCAGATTGAACCGGATTGTATCCTCGACAAGCAAGAAATTTTTCTCCAGAATCGCACCATTGGACAAGTAAGTAAAGGTGTAATTAAAACACCTTATTCCAGATGAAGCAACCTGGGAATTGGAGAGTCATATGCAGGAGAAATATCCAATTTTGTTCCAAGAAGACTCAGATGATACTTAAGCAACATCGAGGATGATGTTGAACTTAAGAGGGGGTGTTTGTAACCCAGCTAGAACTGAAAACATTTTATTTTTGAGAAGACATTACTTTAAAAATTATTTTAAATTTTTTATGTTGTTGACCAAGGATGGTCAAAGATGACAGCAATTGAATTATTTTATTATTTAATAATTAAAAAGAAGAGACACCTATCCAAAGAAGATTGTTGAAGAGTGTTCTCTAACCCCCTAGGAGGAATGATCTATTGTAGAAGGCCACAATGACAAATGGCAGCAACAACACTCACTGTCTAGTTGTTGCAGGAGGCAAAAACCCTATAATTGTGGTCATGTTTCCAAGAAAAGAGGAATTGAGCAGGTGGCTCATTTATTTTCAAAATTGACCCAAATACCTGGGCAAGATTATATATATCATTGAATGAGCAAGAGGCTCACTACATTCTAAGAGATTAGAACCTTGTGGTTTTGTTGGAAACTGAAAAGTTAGGCACACAAGAGGAATTCGATGATGTAACACCCTAGTTTTGACCCCATTTCCATTAAATTATATATGATGTAAATATTGTATTTAATCATGGTGTGGAGCTAAAATCCAAGACCACACCATCGATTTAATGTTTTATGTTTCGACAATTAAAATCGATGTCAATGGTATTTCATGCTAGCCCGACACCTTAAATTTTGGACATCATGTAAATATGCAATTTAATTAAAATACCCACAACCAGCTAGGTCAATGCAACATTAAAGAGATGGGGGCATCATTTCCTAAGGAATAGGGGGGGAATAATCAAAACCTTGAGTCAATGGGGAAAAGCCAAATGTCGAAGGGAAAACCCATCAAGATGTCAAGTACCCATTTTGTCTTCTTGTGTAGATCATTTATTTCTGCCAAAATGGGTTGAGTTAGTTATTGCATTGGGATGGGAAGAGTATGGGAGTCAAATTCGAATTGGGCAGAGCACTCATTTTTTTAAAAACATGTTTTGGTTTCATGGGCAAGTAAGAAGCCAAAAATTCATTACCCACCCATTATGCATTCACACCCTCTCTTCCTCATGCATTTTGGGAGATCCTGGGTGTTTTTCGACACGTTTACAGTAGTTTCCCTTGTTTTCCCCATGGCTAGGAAGTTGTTTTGTTAATTTTCAGTGGTTGGGATCTCTCCTGGTCGTTTTTTTGTTTTTCCGTCCTTCACATGGTTGGAGAATTTAGTTTTTGGTGTTGCACAGTCAATGGGAGAGTAGATCCACAAATTGGGGGATTGAAGGGGTCGTTTTTGCCCTCATGAATCCCATAGAACATTTCTGAAACGAATTGCTCATCCTGGGTCATTTTTCCCCATTCACCATTATCGAATTTGGTTTTCGAGACATTTTTTCCATGCCCAGAACTTGTATCTTTTTGTTCTGTAAATCCTGTGTTTTTTTCTAAACTGGTTTGGAGTGGAAGAGGGAAGAATTAGCTTGATAAACCTAGTGTAGAAAGGAACCACACTAAGAGATCAAGAGGGGTTGGTTATTATTTCTTGCACACCCTGAAGAGAAGTGAAATGGAAGGCATAGCCTAAGGGATTGTGTAGTAGAGAAGGGGATGTTTCCTTGTGTTGGGTGTGTAGGTGTTGGGAAAACCAAGCCAGATCTTGTGTAGGTGTCCATGGCTCTGTGGCTGAGGGCACTGGCATAGCAATTCAACCTTCCACCTACTTAGCAGCCTAATAAAACCAAATGTAGTTTTGGCTTGGATGGATTTTTGATATGTCTTTGGCTATGTGTGATCCTGTTGTAGTTCCCTCATTCCTTGTGGGAATCATTCCTAGCTCAGGGGTGGCAGTGCTGTGAAGATATTGGTGAGCACAGTGGCCTATGGTTGGGTGGAACGTTGCAGCGACATAGCTGGTTGTGGGAAGCTTCTTTTCAAGATAAGTATTTCTTGTGTATTTACCTTTGCAACTGTATTTGTTTTAATGAATTATGATGAACATGATTAATGCGTTGAATGAAATGTATTTGCATCCACTGTAGATTACATTATGCATATGTAAATGTTTTATCTTTAATGCATTTTTAATGGTTATGTTCATGGGACTTAGATCCCTGCTTAAATGATAATAGCAGTGTCGTAGTCGCGTCCTCTCAGATGGGAGGTGACGTGATAGATGAGGGGAAGAATAGAGTGAATTGCTAAGAGTTTATGTTTGCAACTATGAATGTTAAGCTACAGAGAAAACTGTATAGGATTCTACATAGAATCTTCGTCTTGGTGGTTCAATGAACATGCTCGAGGTCCTAAAGCAAGTAATCTTGGATGCTTTCATGAGACGGTTGGGAGGAACGGTATTCTTTGGATGTTTGTCCCCTTCTGAAGTTAACAGATTTTATATTATTCTGGTTATTTATCTTTAATTCAATATTTTGATTATTTCTAAAGGATTTTATAGATGAATGTTTATTGTTTTGAGAAAATAAGGTAGGAAAGTTTTATCTTCTATAATTTATAAGTTAGAATAAAATATATGGCTATAATAGATTTTCCATTCTAGGAATTGCAGGCTATATCTTATTATTACTTAGAAACAATATGTTATTATAGTTTAACTGGTGATATGTATAGTACTCGATTGGTAAATATTTAGCATTTCTGTATTTTCTTATAATTTATACATAATTTAAATAATAGGTTTAATAAAGTTCTTAAAGTTTAACTAAGTATTTGGATGCTAGGGATTACCTTAGTTAAGCACTTTACAACCCTAAATCAAGGTTTGTAACCAACTCAAGAACAATAGTTTAGAATTAAAAACGTTATGATTTCTAGCCGAGGGTTAATACCCATAAAATTATATATATATATATATATATATATATATGCTTTTAGCAAAACATCTAACCATTAAATTTATTAAATTTCTTCATTTAAAGATCTATTACAGATCGAGAGTTCAAAGCCCGTGGGGTTATTTTCTTTTTAAGTAATTTTATATACAACAAACTACAACAAACATAACCTGAAAATAAATAGCAAGAACTGGTCGTAACCCTTCTTAACAGCTTGGCGTCTTTTAATAGAGGTATAGATACATTAACTTATAACCAAACAATAAATATATTTTCACTTAACGTTAACCAAATTATCCATTACAGAGTTGTAGTGAGGGTTTAACAAGAAGATAAACCAATTATTCTTCTTCTTAAAATAAATTGTTATCTCAGGTCAAAGGTTCAAGGCCCGTAGGGATAAATCTTCTTTCGGATATTATAATAATAAATCACACAATGTAATCCCTACATATAAACTCAACAATATATCTAAATTTACAATATTATCAATTTACAGAACGATAAAATTTAACAAATATCGGTGATGTAATCGGAGAAACCACAGTATCGAAATGACCAAGTCGACATTTCGAATCCATATCAGGATCCATCATTAGGACAGAGTCGAATGTGGAGAGAGTGAGAACCAATGTTAAATACTGGAACCGGGTAGAAATTCTAAGGTCAGCCGCGGAGACTAGGGTTTGTTAGGTCAAAAAACATTTAATTTTATTTAATTTCAAAGTGTGCATAAAAATTATTCTCTAAACCTATTTTTCGGAAAAGGAATTGTTTATATTATTAAAAATTTTACAATGGCTAAATTAAGACAGTATTACAATTTTTTATTAAGGAGAAATATTGATTTTAATTATTTTTAAACCTTAAAGTTTTTAAATTGATTTTTAAAAAACTCACCGAATGCCCTAAAGTTTAAAAACCCTTTAAAAACCCTAAAGTTTTAAATTTGTTATTATTAATAAACAATTTTAAAAGACTTAATAATAAACCTAAAAACTTAAAGTTTTTAAATTTATTATTATTAATAACAAATTTAAAAACCTAATAATGAATTTAGAAACCCTAAAGTTATTAAATTTGTTATTATTAATGAATTTTAATTATAATTATAATTTTAATTATAATTATAATTTTAATTATAATTATAATTATAATTTTATTGAAAGGTGATCTTTTAGCTTAATTTTAGGATTTAAAGGTTGAAATGTTGATTTTAAATTATTTTTAAACCCTAAAGTTTTTAAATTGATTTTAAAACCACCGCACCGAATGTCCTAAAGTTTAAGACCCTTTAAAACCCTAAAGTTTTAAATTTATTATTATTAATAACAATTTTTAAAAAACCTTAATAATAAATTTAAAAACCTTAAAGTTTTTAAATTTATTATTATTAATAACAATTTTGAAAACCTCCTAATAAATTTAAAAACCTAAAGTTATAATTATAATTAAATTTCCATTGAAAGGTGTTCTTTTAGCTTAATTTTAGGATTTATTAAATTTAAAAAACCTTAATACTAAATTTAAAAAACCTTAAAGTTTTTAAATTTATTATTATTAATAACAAATTTTAAAATCCTAATAATAAATTTTAAAATCCTAAAGTCATTAAATTTTTATTATTATTAATAACAAATTTTATTTTAATTTTAATGCCTATTAATATGTCTAAACCTAGGGGAATCTTTTAGATTAGTTTTAGGATAAGGAGGGGTCTAAAAAGTTAAAGGGTTGATTTCAATTTTACATAAAATTCCTAAAGATTTAAAAGGAATTTTAAAGGTTTAAAAGGTTGATTTTAAATTATTTTAAAGCCCTAAAGTTTTTAAACTGATTTTAAAATGATCTTTCAATTTTAAATTTAAATTTTTAGGGTATTTTAAATTCAGGTTTTATTTAAGGACAAGGAAGGAGGACAAAGGAATAAAGGGGAAGGGCTTGAAAGAGGAAAAGGGGCAGAAGGAAAACGGTTAAGGGACCGAGTGGCCTTTCCGATTGAGAATAGAGGGAAGCCAACTAGTGCTCACCTCGATGGCACCATCCCTGTTTAGGTTGTGTGGGAGTTTGGTAATCTCTAAGGCCTCTCTAAATTTTCTTTTAAAATAGTGGTCTTCTTTTGCAAGGATAATGGTGTCTTCTAGGAAAATGTGATGTTTGGTTTTGGCTACATGTTCCGCAAGAGTTGAGGAACGGATACGTTCTTTTCTAATGCCCACCCGATGTTCTTTACATCACCAATAACCTATCACCACAGAAATTTAGCAATAAACAAATATCATACAGAAGAGTTCTAAAATTTAGGAACACTCTTCTTAATTAAACATTGTCAAGAATAAAACATAGTAAATCTTTCCTTCCTCTGATTAATAAACCAAATATCAGTCATATAAACAAAAATAGACTATCGTTTAAACAAAGAAACCCTAGAAGCAAGGATCGGTTTAAATAAAATACAACATCATATTAATTTCATAGTAATAATAAATGCACAGAGTAAAAATTAAAATAGTATATCAATTACAGAGAGGAAAATGAGAACAAACCGAGGGCTTAAAACCTCCAGCGAAAATCGCAGTAAGAGTTTTTAATAAATTCTCACAGACTCCACAGTTTGAAGGGATTTACAAAAATAAACACTAACTCTGTAATAAAAACATCACAGCCCGAGGGCTTATTAAAATCACCACCACAACTCTGTCAACAAGATGTATACCATCAAATAGAAGTGGGGGGTTGTGCAAGCCTTGTAACATCCAACGAAGCCAAACCCAAACAAGAGAAATGTTGTTCCAACCTTTTCCCACACTATCAGGACGTATAGAGTTCAAGGCTCAAGGTCTTACCGTAACCCTCAGGCACCACCCTCGACCCGAGCTCATCCAACCCACGCAGTGACTGCTGAAACCCCTACCAATCAAACCAACAGAGGTTAAAACAAGACTTTTATAAATTAATGTTGTTCTAAAACTGAACAACAAGAATGAAGAACTTCTTACCTCAATGCGAGAACTCATCGATGGATTCGGTGGTGACATCTTAGCGAAGGAGTCATAGGAACATTTTTTTCTCTGCAAGGAAAACAGTGGATGGTCGATTGTTGGAAGGGGTCGAGAACCTTCGGATCTTCCCCACCATCCCAAACACAAAGAAAAACAACCCAGAGGACTAAACCCTTTGGGGTTTCAATAGGTTTAAAAACCCTTACATAGATGGATGGCACTTTAACTCTTTTCACGTGGGCACATTTAAACCTCCATCCACCTCCACGTAGATTTTAATCTATCACCCACTTCTCCCTAGTTTATATTTCCGTTTCGAAATTATAACGACTCTTTGGTATGAATGTTTTTAACTTGCCGAGCATAGTATGAACGACCTTCTCACTTTTGTTTTAGCAAGGATCTCCCTTGAAACCTTGTCTACCTTTTAGCCAGGTTAGTGTCACTTTCGAACTTTACCTTGGTCTTCTAGTTGTTTTAGTGCAAAGAGGAAAACTAAACTCTTTTGTTGATAACACCTGAAAAAAGTATTGGGTTAAACATGCATTAGCTCGTAGAAGCTAAGTAAGACCTCTAGCTTATAACCCTAGCAAAGAAATAGGGTATGTAGGCAAAAGGTCGTAAAACATATTAAAAACATGGTGAAGTCGTCCATATGGTAAAGCAAGCTCCGTAAATAGATTTAAACACTACATATTAAAAAAAAAAATTACTTATGGATTTTTGAGTTGTTACACCTAATATCTATCCCAGGGTTGCATGGATCGACTTCGCTTTCAATAAGTTGTTCTTATAAGGTGGATTAATGAGGATCGAACAGATTTCCCTCACTCTTAATGGATTTCTCATTAATTAGTTATACCAAATCTCTTATTTGGAAAGGAATTATATATCCATGTTCCTGTTAAAAAAAATCTACACATTATATTTACAATAGAAAGAAAAGATTCGGCATCTTGACAACTATGTGTGTCTATGTATGGTTCATATTTTATATTGCCAGATATATCACACTGCAGGTATTTGGCTCTGAAATTGGTCCAATCAGGGTAGGAATTTCAAATGACGGACACCCGTCAAAATTGCCGATAACAATCAAAATTCGAAACGTTTTATGTATTCTAAACTAGATTTTGACGGTCTCCATAAAATTTTAGTTGTATTTGATGAGTAAATTGGCCCATGACTGAGCCAATTTACCCGTCAAATTCCATCCCCGGATCCAATTAATATACAATGTGTGAAGGCATAGTGCATAATTATATAATCCCTATGATATTATCTATAACCATTGTTGCAGAATTAATTTGGTTGAGGCGATCAAATTGTAGCTAGGAAGACGGAAAAAGTGCATTGTCACCTTCGAAAAAGAAATTGATTTCTAAACTGAATAAATTACAATTTGGTCAAATAATATTTAGTCAATCCAAAAAGGGCAGTTCTGTCCCACATGCAAGAGATATCTAAGCACTTTTTATTAGGATTTTTTTCATATGATTACGTGTAATCCTTGACTATAGACTCGTGATCTCTTACCCCTAGGTGCTCTTGTCACCTATGGTGTGATGTCCATCATAGTTTGGAGTTTGGCTTTTAAAAGAAAACTTTAAACTTGATTTAATAATAATTAAAGTTTGGGTATGATGTAAATGATCAAACTTACTTTGCTTTAATAATTAAGGTTTGCTTTAAGAATTAAAGTGTGGTTTCACTTTAAAGATTCAGTTTTACTTTTAAAAGTTAAGTTTGTTTTGTTCTTTTAAGTTAGGTGGTATTGCTTTAATAATTAAAGTGTGATTTTAATTTTAAAAATTAAAGTTTAACTTTAAAAGTTAAGTTGCTTTAATATTTAAGATTTAAGGTGTGGGTTTTAGTTTAAAAATTTTCTTTAATAATTAAAGTGTGGGTTTTTAGTTTAAATTTTTTTTAAGCTGTTTTAATAATTGTGTGGGTTTTAAGTTTAAAAATTAAGTTAGTTTAATAATTAAGGCGTGGGTTTTAAGTTTAAAAAATAAGTTGTTTTATTAAGGTGTGGGTTTTAAGTTTAAAAAGTTGGTTTAATAATTAAGTTGTGGGTTTAAGTTAAAAAATTAAGTTGGTTTAATAATTAAGGTGTGGGTATGATGTACAAGAGCCAACTTAAAACTTAGTTTAAAAATTAAGTTTTGGGTCTACCTATAACTTTTTGCCATAAATACACAAACTTTAATCAAATTTAAATTAAAAAAAAAACAATTTCAAAATAATAAGTTTTATAAGAATTTTAACCAAATTAAGCAAACATAAAACTTGGTATAAAAATTAAGGCTTAGGTATGATGTACAAGACCAAACTTAAAACTTAGTTTAAAAATCAAGCTTGGGGTATGATGTACACAATGTGTAACTTTTTGCCAAAAAGACACAAATTTTAACAAAATTGAAATGAAAATTATTAAAATAAAATGATTTTGAAATAATAATTTTTTAATTGTTTAATTTTTTGATAAAATTTAACAAGGACTTTAACCAAGATTGTTCTAATCGGTATACTTCAATGACTTCATTAAAGACCAATATAGACCCGTCTACTTCTAGTTCTACAAAGCATCGAGAGGGATCAAATCTACAAACCTTTCACCACTAAACTAAAACACACATCTATGTCACTGCTATGTTGTAACACACTTGTCACTACTATGCATAACACAATGATGCATTATTTTTAATTTTTAATTTTTTTAATATTTAATTTTTATGGGACAAACAAACACTCGCCCCACCCAGGCTCCACTATGTTAACAACACATTGATGTATGCATTCTTATCTTTTATATTAGGTTTTTTTTTTTAATTTTTAATTTCCTTTTTTTTATGGGACAGATGGACACTTCCCCTCCACTCAAACTGTAGAAATGCACCTACTCAATGCAATAAAGGAAATTCATTATAAATCCCACTTTAACATCATGTTATCAAACTATGCTCATTCATGCACATGAACAAAGCTCTATGTCCTCTAGGGTTTGAACATGGGTTATCATGGTGATGCCCTGTCTCGCCCTATAGTCCATAGTTCAATGGAAAGATTCTACTCATAATTCAGTATCCTGAAATCATGATTGTGAGGAAATGATAGCCATCAAAAATGAACTTTTTTGCTTTGTGAAATAGGCTTACAAATAAAAAAATGTACTGAGCATGTCACCACAAAAACACCCATTAGATAAGTTGTTGCCATAGATATGGATTGAGGAAATAAAATGTTGAGCTTAAAAATGAAAACTAGAAACCAAAAAACCAATTGGACTATGTGAAAAAGAAAACATGGCAATATAGACACACGAAAAAAAGCTTCTCAATTGAATGTCTAGTATTTTTGTTATACATCTAGAGCTCAATGAGATCCATTGATAAAAAATTTAAAAGTTGGGAGAGGAAAATATTTGTATATGTTATTTTTTCTACAAATCTACAAGAAATGTATATTCTTAGCTCCAAAATTTTATTGTTTTACAAATTTTCCACTCTTTACTAATAACTTATCTTGTCCCATATATTCCCATCTTCCAAAATGTCAAAACCTCTCCTTTATCTACTCGGGTTATAAAGGTCTTGGGGATAAAGCCTTCTATGCACAGAAGTAGTCAATACATCATCACCCATCTTCCAAAATGTCAAAACCTCTCCCTTATCAACTCAGGTTATAAAGGTCTTGGGGATAAAGCCTTCCATGCACATAAGTAGCCAATACATCATCAATAACAAGTAATATACCTAACATTTTCCCTACAGTTCCAAATGAGTTGCTACTTAAGTTATGATAATAAAAAGTTCCAAATGAGTTGTTACTTAAGTTGTGATGATAAAATGTTTGAGTAGTAAATAATGTAGATGCTCTTTTACTTATATTCCAATACATCATAATCAAAAGTGTAGCAAAAATATGAACATGATGCCCACAAACAAAGTTTGGTAGAGTAGAGTTATTTCTATACAATAGTGATGCATTTTTTTTCCAATCCCCTCGAATCAAAAATGGTTGGTTTTCAAAAAAAACTACTTGATCTCTACCAAAGAAGGATTTATGCCAGACACTATAAATATATTAAAAAATAATCGTTAAAGACTACGACGAAATTTGATCATCGTTGTGGATTCCCCTTTGTCAATGATGTATCGATGGATGATCAAGTTTTGAATGGTAACGGGGACATGGAAAGCCACAGAAGATGAGAGTCTAGGTTTGGCTCTATCTAAAGAAAATGTGATTAGATGAGCATAAGATGGATCAATTGTGCTTAAAGTTGATAAAAAGGACTTATGCTAAGTAGAACAACTCCACAAGACTTCTAAGGTAGACACGGTAGCTGGGGACCGAGCCAAGTCATCCTTAATACTATAATTATGGGTAGCTCTCACATTCGGGTGATGTGTTGTACCCCTCGAATCCAAAATGGTTGGTTTTCAAAAAAAACTACTTGATCTCTACCAAAGAAGGATTTATGCCAGACACTATAAATATATTAAAAAATAATATCCCAAAGAGATTTCATTACTTAACTGAAATAAAAAATGTTGGGAGAGTGGCCAAGTTGTTTATGCAAAAAAAAAAATTATCGTTAAACCAAATAGTTTCTCATAAGAGAGCAAAAAATGCTAATGAAGGAATAATCTACACACATAAATTGAATCACTATCTTTTGGTTACCATTATGAATTACAATAAACAAAATCCCCTTGTATTATAGTTTTCATGGTGAGTGCATTTTTGTAGGGCTTGTGCTTGTAGAAGAGTGGCAAGAAATTGACATTATAATGAAGAAAACTCAGTAAAAAAACATAGTATGCTCAACACATCGAATGTGTCTACAAAAATTTTTCCTTAGTAAGAATCAAAATCAATACATTATTCTTCATATTATACTTTTCATGTTGAATGAATTTTTGCATGCTTTGTGTTTGTATAATGGTATCAAGGCATTTCCATTATTCAAGAGAAATTTCACCAAATAACAAAGTATGCTTAACATATGGAATTCTTTACACAAAAAAATGTACAGAGCATGTCACTAGAAAAAGCACACAACAAATAGGTTGCTTCCATAGATATAGATTAAGGGAATAAAATGTAGAGACTAAGATTGAAAACTACCAGCATAGATCCAAATCCTAGGCTTTATCAAGAGCCAAGAGGGATCAAATCTTTGGAGGTGCAAACCTCTTCTTAAGTATTTCACTCCACTATCAGCTTTGGTGTGCTTCAAACCAAAAGACACGTCTTTTTATTTAAGGTCGACATATAATATTTTTATTATTAATATTTAATACTATTTATGGTCAACATATAATATTTTTTATTATTTTTTATTTTGTTATGAAAGAACATTACAACATCTCCCCCATACATGGTTTTAAAACCATGTGCAAGGCCCTCCTAAAACCATGGGTTGTTTAGGAGGACTTGCACATGGTCTTAAAACCATTTGCAACGACCTCCTAAACCATGTACAATAAAATCATGGGTTGCTTAGGAGGCCTTTCGCATGGTTTTAAAACCATTTGCAAGACCCTCCTAAGCCATGTACAATAAAACCATGGGTTGTTTAGGAGGCCTTGCACATGGTTTTAAAACAATGTGCACGACCAACATTTTTTTTGGCCAATAATTAAGTTTTTAATTTGTATTGTTTTGTTAGGTAGGAACATTACAACATCTACCCCATATTAGGTTGTTTGTGTGGCCGACATTTATTTTGGAGGATAATTAAAAAGTTTAATTTTTATGGCGGACATTTACATGAGTAATGTTACATAACATTACAATATCTCCCCCATACTGCGCTATAGAGCGCCTCTCAATGCAATAAAACTAAGAACTAGATGGCATGTGAGAAAGAAAACATGGCCATACATGCATGACAAAAAACTTGTCAATTGAATGTTGAGTATTTTTTTGCTACACCTAGAGCTCAATGAGATCTATTATTAAAATTTTCAAAATTTGGGAGAGGTCCCAAACATGGATCCATCTTAAACATGGATCTATCAAGCACTAAGAGGGATTTAATTTATTGAGGTATAATTTATTTGTTTACATCTTAATCTTAAGAAATCGGATCCCTCTCTTACTTGGAGAAACATATGCACCTAAAATATTCCCCCTTGGGGATCGAGCATGTGAGGGAAGAACCATTGGATTTCTCATCCAACAGCTCCAACCTCACAAGCTCACTCCCTGAGGGGGGTGTATGTTGGGTACATAAGTTTCACCTCTCTTACTTATAGATTTGGGTTTATTTTTTTATTTGATAGGTTGACATGGATTTTTTAAATTAAATTTCATAATTAAATTTATGAGCCGAAATGTATTTTTTAATTTATGATCTGAAAAAAAAGTGCCTACCTTCTATTGGTGCACAATTTTTTCAAATGAATGTCCAAGACTACATGCATAGCTTCTGTTGGGGCATTGAGGCCCATAGTGGGCAGACTTATTGGGTATTCAACCCATTTATTGTATTTTAGCTATATTGCACTAGGTTTCCCTAGTCACCCTCTTGGGGTTAGCGCCCTAATGCTAAGGATGTGTATAAATACACATATACACCTATGTATTTATATGACATCACTTATTAATAAGGTTATTTGATAAAATCCTAAGGGCACTTTTGAAATATTTTCTCTACTTGTATTTTGGTGGTTTATCTCTAGCTCAAGCGCACTATGCTATGGCTTTGTATCTCTTAAGTTCATGATTATAGTGCTACTATTTTTTTGTTATTTTTTTATGTTTGGATTAGGGTTTGATTAGAGAATTCACCGTATATCCACTAGCTTATGAATTCAATGTTTGTGAGGTACTAAGGAATCTCTTGCAAGCATACTTAGAACTTGGACCTACAATATTATGGAGTCAAGTTTGGACCTAATTTGGATCTTTCTAGGTATCTCATGGTTGCAGGTTAAACTCGCTACATTTATTAGAACTTTAGTTATTCCCTAAATCACTGCACATTTAATTATTCTTATCCAAACAAGGTATCTGGTGCAAGTTCATTTTGATTCAACATTTTTCTATCTCAAAGGATTTGGAAGAAAGTATGGGAGACCTGTACTAATATACATCATTCCTTTTTAGTTTTTCTTTTCTTGAATACATGATAAGCAATCATAATTATAAGTGGGTATAACTACCATGCTATAACGATTAGAGGGATATGGATATAATAGGAATACTTGTCCCTACATGTCTGGTGAGAGGCCAAGAATTACATAAGGACCTGATGGAGCTCTTCTTGGTATAGGAACTATTTTTCAACATGTTTATGTTGTTCATGTGAGATATCAGAGGGAAATTATTATTCTCTGCTAATTTCTATGTTTATTATTTCTTAGGATGTGTTGAAAGTGAATAAAGAAATTGAAGTTTGTATGGGCATTGTTGTCAAAGATGAAAGTGGAAACATCAAGTGTACACCTATTTTTACAAGAATAATTTCACTTTATTCTGAGAAAAATGGGTTGTAGTTTGTTGTTCCTAGAGGTCGTATTGGTGTGGGTACAACAATAGATCCCACACTAACATATGGTGGGAGGATTTTGGGGCAAGTCCTTAGAGAAGTTGGAGAGCTACCCGATGCATTTGTTGAGATTGAGGTATATTTATTTATAGATTAGTTCACCAGTTTGATGGATAGTGTTCATTTGAATATAATCTTTGTTGTGTTTTTCCCAATTTTTTTAAAATTCTCTAGGTGGTTGAAAATAGATATCAGCATGTAGGTCGCTGATGAATAATTTTAAGCATGGTTGTCTTTGGAAATATAAGTTGGATTTTAAGCATGGTTGTATTTAGATCTTATTATATTTTCTTAGAGTTACAATTGATGCAATCATGTTGTTAATATTGCTCCTCCCTCAAATTATTAAAGGGTTCTAGCTAAATGGAAGAGCACCTTCCTTAAAAGCATGAGCTTGGAGATTCAATTCCTCTGTGCCCTATTGATATTGCAATATTGGTAATTTTAGTAAAATATATTTCATTAGGATTTATTATGGCTATAGGGTTGGTTTCAAACCATTTTTGTATGTTTCTACGAGGGGGGGTACTAAAACGCCTTCATATGTCACTATGAAGGGGTTCAAAACTTCCCTTGTATGTTACAATGAGGGGGGTTCAAAACACCCCCTGTAGATTTATATGAGGGGCGTTCATAACTGCCCCAAAATTTTGTAAAATCGAGTTTTCGGGGGGAGGGGGGCATTTAAACCACCCCTTTAGGTGTCTACGAGGGGGGTTTTAAACCACCCCTTTAGGTGTCTACGAGGGGGGTTTTGAATCTCTACCATAGGTACCTACAAGGGGGGTTTATAATCGCCCCAGATGTTTGTAATAAGTACTTTTAAGGGGGGGTATGAACCATCCCCAAAAGCCACTTTTAGCGTCGGTTTTCATCTCTTCCATATCCACCTTTTAAAGTCCAAACTTTTAGAGTCAATTCTATTACCGGGAATTTTAGTTAAAAACACCCCCAAAGGTTTGTAAGATGGTATTTTAGGGGGTATTTAGAATTACCCTTGTAGGAACTTATGGGGGAGTTGAAACTGCCCCCATAGGTACCTACAATGGGGGGTTTGTAACTCCCTCGAAAGGTTTGAAATAAGGAATTTTATGGGGGATTTAGAACCGCCCCCATAGGTGTCTACAAGGGGGGTTTAGAACCGCCCCCATAGGTGTCTACAAGGGGGGTTTAGAACCGCCCCCATAGGTGTCTACAAGGGGGGTTTAGAACCGCCCCCATAGGTTTCTACGAGGGGGGTTTAGAACCGCCCTTAAAAGTCACTTTTAGGGGCAGTTTTGATCTCTTTCAAAAATTCCCCTAAAAGTCCAAACTTTAGCATTGGTGCTATTAGGGGTGGTTTTGTAAATATTTCCTCCAAAGCCAAAACCGCCCCAAAAAGTGACTTTTGGAGGCGAAAGATAACTCCCACTAAAATTCAAATTTGTTGTAGTGTATTACTGCTTTGGATAAATGTTTTATGTTTCTGTTAAATTTCTTCATAAATGTTATGCAATTAATTTAAATAATTATGGATACAATAAATTTTAATGTTTCATTATGGCTACAATATGAAAACTATTGAAATTAATGAATAATTATAATACTTTGATATAATAAATATATTAGCATACAATTGGATATGGTTGTAGGTGTTAAATAGAAAGTGTAATGTGGTGCTAATAAGGAAGCAAAAACGGGAGCTAAAACAGAAGCCCGCTATGTTGTAGATCTAGAAGCAACATTGGACGCAAACTTGGTGCTAAGTTGGAAGTCAATTTTGATGCTATTTTGGATGCAAAAGTAGAAGCCAGACTAGAAGCTAAACTAGTGGCCAACAAAGGAGCAAAATTTGGTTGCTAAAAGAGAAGCTAAATTAGGCACTCATGAGGAAGAAAAATAAGAAGAAATCCAAGGAGTTAAATGGGAAGCAAAATGTGCCACTAGTGTCGGAGTAAAAATGGTGATAAATTGGGCACTAAAGTAGTAGAAAAGCATGGTGCTAATGTTGGCATAAATACAAATGTGAAACTAGGGATTAAAAAGCATTCAACACTAGGCGCTAACGATGAAGCCAAACCTGGTGTTGATATGGTAGTAAAATAAGACGTCACTTTAGATGCAAAACATGGTGCTACATAGGAAGAAAAATATAGTGCAACAACAGAAGAAATATTTGGTGCCATTTTGGTAGCAAAACATGATGCAGAAAATGAAGAAAAAATTTGTGTAGATTTGGAAGCAAAAATTGGCACATATTTGGAGGTAAAACGTGGTGCAAAATGGGATGCTAAAGTGGTAGCAAAAATGGATGCAATATTGGATGCTAATTTGAATGCAAATATGGCATGAATTTAGATGCAAACATAGATGCTAACATGGTGCTATTAAGGATGAAAATATGACACTAACAAGGATGTAATTTAGGAACAAAAAGCAAATGCTCTCTAGGAAGAAAAATATGACAGTATTTAGGAATCAAATCTCGACGTTGTTTAGGAAGAAAAGTTGGACGTTATCCTAGAAGCAAAAAAATAGACGTTATTTTGGACGTCATAAAGGATGCTATCTAGGAAGCAAAAAAATACTTTTTTTGAGATGCTTTATGTTTTGTCCATGACGCTTCCCATTTAGCATCTAGTTTCACCACTCAATGTAAAACATGAATTACACTAAAAGGGGACGCTAAATGCGACGCTAATTCCAGTATTTGTTGTAGTGGGTGCCAAGGAATATAGAAGCCCCACCATTCTCTTAAGAATCCAACAATAGAGTGGTGATTAATTCATAACATTGTAGCACCAGATGATCAATTACATTGAACTAAGATTACAAATGGACATTACATATGTCCAAGCTTGTGATGTGGAATTGTTAAGTCATTAGAAGGTTTTAGGACTAGAATGTTGCAAGTACAATATTATGTTATATTATGGTCTTTGGAATGCAATTTTTTGGGGGGATGACAATCCCCTCAGTATGAATCTATCACCTTAACATTGAAATGAAAATACATGTGAGCAAGGGGAGAAGGTTGGGGATAGTTACCTCAACCTACCCAACAAAATTAAATCAACAATGTTCAAGTGGCCTTAAACATCACAATTTTTTTAAAAATATCTTAGTTTAGGGTAGAATTTTCATCTCTCGTGAAGATCACAGTAGTTGGAAATCTAAGTTTATATTCTTTTGTAAGCCTCTATTAATTCAACAAATTTATGACTATGACAAGGACGCAATTTAAAGGTGAATTTTGGGGGTAGATCCAAGGTCAAAATGTGCTAGTTTTGAGGTCACAATGTATTAAAACCCAATTTTTGTAATATTTGAACATTTGTTTCAAGAACACTAAAACACATTTTAATGTATCGTATTACATTTTTGTTCAACGTTGATTTTGTTCTAATAGATGACTACAAAATATGCTAATTAGTTGAGGCATATAATTGGATCCTTTGAATATGGGAAGGTTGATTCTTTCACCTCACTTTGGAAGCTCAAAGTTGTCTTTAACAACTATTTTAGGAAGACAATATAACAATCTTGCTTCCTTGATTTATTTCTACATTTTATAGTTGGATTGACTTCAATATGAATGTGGAAGCTTCTCATAACATGATCCAAAAAATATGTTAATTGGTTAAGGCATTGATAATATTTTTTAGGATTTGACTGAATTCACCATTCAACACAACCTTAGGAGAAAGAAGCCACAAATACTTGCAAAGATTCAATCTTTGATTGCAATCAGCTTCCTCTTTGTCTCATTTGATATTTATTTGAACCTTGGTCCCTCTACAATGAGAAAATAAAATACAAAAATAAATCGAAAATGAAAGGTGTTTTACATCTCTAATATGAGTTCATTAGTTAAATTTTTTCTACGGTATCTTTATATAATTAACTTACCTTCATTATATATATTGTAGATTGAAAATTGTATTCTCTGTATCAAGCAAGATTTGCAATTATTTCCATAATTTTTGTATTAGAACAAAAGGAAGAAATTTGTAGAGCCATTATGAATGATTTTCCATCGGAGTCCTATTATGCAAATTGTCTTCCCTATGATGTTTATGTTGATTCAACACATCTTTGCACTATTAAAATCAACCATGGCTGATGGGAACAAGGGAGCAGTATGGTTGCAAACATGCTTTTGAATGTACAATGCACAAGTACATTCATCATTGTCTGATCTGTCAAGTACACCAATATAATTCTTACTACCTACAATTCGAGTACAATATAATTCAAGTACATCTATTTCCCTACAACCTACAAATGGCAGAGAATGATTGCAAATGAAATGTGTGTGGTGAAGAGAATCGCAAGTTCCCCATGGAATCAATTTATCCCAGCCACTCACAGGAAATTAAAATTGGATCAACCAAAATTATATTGGTAATATGATTCCAATGATGATTCCAGTGGTCATCCATTAGGGTGCACTTGTGGGGAATACAGTTGTTTATATTTGAAGATAAAATTTAGGAATGTAATAAATATATTGTGGATGCAAATAATTTCTTTAAATTGAATAGAATTATTTGATCAATATATTTCAACCAATGTTTTATGGAAGCATAAGTGTTTTTCTCTATTTTTTTAGAAATGCACATGAATAAAAAGAAACTTGTGTATCTCTCTTATTTTTCTTGTGTTGATCCTCACACCTTCATATACCTATTAATATGACTCAGTGGTTCACACTAAAATTAGTCTTAAATATCACTAATTTAAACACCACATGCATATTGAAGTCAATTTAAGGGTGATCAAAGGAAACCACCCTCTACTACAGTGCCACAAGTAAAACTCAATGTATTTGTACATAAATATGGATAATACATTTTACTAAATGTTTTATTATTATGCTTTTTTCATGAGTCTATTGGTTTCGTTTTGATAATGTTTTATATATTTTTGTTGCAGGGTGATTGGGGGAAGTCTCTAGTAGTAGATCACCAGGCTAGATATCATGATGTGGATGTTGGAAGAAGTTGTCATTGATGTCAAAAAAGGTGTCATTGATCTCAAAAGGGTGAAAATATATGTGGTTTCAATGTGGTGATTATGATTTGGTTGTAGTAGAGATATATTATTTGGGAATGTATAATGAATCCTTGAATACCCTAAAGAAGAACCAAAGGAATACCTTGATCACAAGTGTATATAAATCCAAAGCGGTCCCCTTATGGGAAGACACTTTGAGCTATACATAAGTGGTAAAATTACCCTAGAGAATCCCCTAATGATCATGATGATGTGGAGTGTAAAGAATTCCCTAAAGTTTCTTGAAGAAGTGTGAATAATTTCCTAAATAAATGATGTTGCGTGACATGACCATGATGATCAACCACATAACCATTATGGTGGGTCACGTGATGTAGGCGTTTCTTCCTTCAACCCCAAGTTCAGACCCTTGTTTGTCTGTCAAAAAATCCCAAGATATAGGACTGATGGAGAACGGATCAATCAGTAGCACCTATGATGCAGATGTAGTCTCACCCAAGATATATCAATGGGTAACTTCCAGAACCAGGTTTTTGCAATTGGATGCGTATTTCTTCTTTCAAAGCACCTTACTAGCTTTCTCGACCGAATATGGGAAGTGTATTTCCGATTATTATTATGTCCATTCAATATATTACTCTACTTGTCCGTCGACAAAGATTACAATAGTCATATAAATCTCTAGCACAAATTCTATCTATCAATAGTGAAACATATGCATCTAAGAACTCATTCATAAACAAATGCTAGCCAATCTATTCAAACCTACTTATTCACAGCATACATTTAGTCAACATAGACATATTCATCAAATACACATTGAGAAAACATTTAACATGGAAACCCATCTAGAAAAAACCACAAAGGCGCTCTTTATCTATCATGAAAAATATATAGCACCTTTCGTCTATGCACTTACAGTGAAAAATTTGTTCTATATCTTCTCTACAACCTATATATACTTATCTCCTCTCATGCTCTCTAGTCTTAGGTATCTGAATTTTTCCTCTCCTTCACTCTACTATCGATCCGCACACAACCTATATCGACTCTCTTCTCTACAACTCTTCAACTCTACAACTCTACAAAGACAGGAGCCAACAGATACCAACCCACACACATCTTGGGTTATGTATTTTACAGGCTCTTATATGTTGTAATCAACTGAATCTATTATGTTAGCCAATGGGCTATCATTCCTATTCTCGTACATTTAGTTACACTAACAATAGGTGGTATTGACCCAAAAATAAAAATAGGCTTTATTCCCAAAGCATGCGCTTTTCTAACTGACTTCTTACCCATGGTCAATCGAGCTTTCCTTTTCAACCTATGTACTCTTCTTTTTTCATGGTTGCTTCCCTCATGGTTGTTCTCTTCGCTTATGGATGTTCTCTTCGTTCGTGGTTGTTCTCATCTCAACTTCTCTTCTGTCATGGACTCTTCTCCTACGGTTGCTTCTGTCACAACTCTTCTTCCCTGGTTTCTTTTATTGCAAATCCTCTTCCCTGGATAATTTTGTCACAATTCTTCTTCCCTGGATGCTTATTTCGCAGCTCCTCTTCCCTAGATGCTTTTGTCACATCTCCACTTTCCATCGCAAACTCTTCTATCGTGCGATAGAAATATTCATATTCTCGAGTAGAATTTTGTTCGAATTATTCCTATCTTTTCCTAGGGTCAAAAAGCACCCAACACTCACATGTTGCTCGTCTCGAGCCACACTAGTCTAAAACCTCTATTATGATGACCTTACTTTGGAAATCCTGGAATATTTCCACTATCTACACAGTTTCTTCTCAAACTTCTACTTCCTTCTTCTTCAAATTTTCCACAAGGTCAAAACTGATGTGTTCCAACATTGTAAGTCATGTTGACTCTACTACTTGTCTGACTATCTGGTGTACAAGTTGAATATTACCTGTAAATCTTTCTGCCTCTACCTGTAATTGTGTGACCCTATCAACATGCTTCTTCTGGTGTGTTCATGATGTTGTGACCTTTTGTTGTACTTTTTTCATCTCGGCAACCTTATCCATTTTCTCTGCTAAGGGAAGCTTCTTCATTTCATTCTTCATATGGGTCACTTATATCTCCATAGTGCACAACTGCTATGTGACTTTCTCTAACTCTTCATTGTCTATAAATTTTTTCCATGTCTAAGAAACTTGCTTGAGTGCCTTGGCACATAGTGCCTCCACATATTCTATCTTCTTCACAACCTCGATTGTCATTTTCTTTCTTTCTTCCAATACCTCTAGAGGTGTATTGGGTGTCACCTATGATTCCAAATCTGTGACCTTTTTGTGGAGATCCTCTGTTATTTCACCAATTTGAAAGACCTTGGCTTCTACAACCATCTCATGTGTTATTCCTTCGTTTGTGAAATTTCTGCAAGCTAGTGTGGCAGTCGTGTTGAGCCAATGCATGCCCTCCTCCCAAGTTTTGGATTTTTTCTCCATATTTGATTGTTTTCTTTATCTTATTAAAAGTATTATCTGATGCTCTAACTTTCTTAACCAATGCGTCATCCTTGACCTTCATTTCTATGAATGCGACATTATGAAGGGCATATACCTTGTACAATGGTAGTGTAGAGAAGCCTATAGTGACATGGCCCACATTTTTGGCCATAATATTTAGCTTTGTGTTATACCTAAATCATGTCACCACCATGTGATGAGACCCTTAACTTCCATGTTTTCACTTAATCCCAGCACTTAGAGTGGAAACTTACTATGTTTGTCAATTCTACTTGAAAACACTTAGCACCGCGCTTTCCTTGTGGCCCATGAGTGGTACCTTGCTCAGCACCACCTGTATCCTATTTTCAAGAAGCAGTGCCACCGCCTATGGTATTTGGTCTAAAATCAGTTCTCATCTAAATCACTCTGTCATAAGGGAAGAAAAGCAGTGCCCTGGGTAAAATGGGAAAAAGAGAAGTTTCTCGAGGCTTCTAGATCATGAGCCTCATGTCCTCCCTTATCCCTATCATTATGGGTCAATTGAGATCGAGATCCCCCATGGTAGGATCTTGGAGCCACCTCACCCATAATTCTCTCAACTATTCCTATCCATTGAGCCTTACAATTACAAGCTCATGTCCATAGTTGAGGGGGAGAAGTTGGATTTACCACTTATCCCAAGTCATTGGAGATCATAGATAGCAAAGTTGGAGCTTATGGGGATGAAGTGTTTGTCTCATGGAAGGGCTTGTTGACACTAAGGTAATGGTTGTAATCTTCTCATACATTCTTAATGCAAAGCTGATTTCTATCCCACGTTACTGTTGTTTTGATTTCACATGTACATGTTGTTAGATTCCTTAGTCACTAACATGGATAAATGGATGATTTTTTGGTAGCTTTGATGTGTTTGGAGGTACACAGGTTCACTATCGAAGTAGTATTCCAGGTGTCTACGACATTCAGGGAAAGTCTTCATCCTTTGTTGTTCACTCATTTGTTATGGATCTGAACCATTCATACCAGAGGAACAGCTTCTGTCCGCAGAAGGTGCAATATTCTTGATAACAAATCTAGTGACTCTGCTGGGGAACAGTGAAAATATCAATTGATTTGATCTTCCTCAGTTCTTGAACTCTTGTCCGAATCCAGGCTCCATATCCATCTCTCTTCATTCAGATCTGCCATCTGACTCAATGAATTTTGGTTTGAAACTTTTAGATCTATTCAGATCTGAATTATTTTGACTTTTTATGCTCTCTTTTACTGTCAATCCATCAATTTTTTCCTTGATCTGATCAATTTATAAGTTGATTTTTCATTCTCCCTGTGTTTTGGATCTATTCTGGGAACCACACAAGTGTTGTTGGCAACAAGTGGTGCCACTTCCTGAACTCTGTTAGCCATAAGCGGTGCCACCGCCTAAGTCCCGTTATCCAGAAGCGATGCTCGTCCAGAACCGCTTTGTCAAGACCCCTCCAGCGTGGTGCCAAGTAGGCCCTGTTCCAGACTTTGTATTTTGATTTTTGTGTGTTTTTGGCTTACTTTTTGATGAGGGGCCATGAATTGTATATTCTGCAGTCGCTTTGATTGTTATATTCCCTCTACATTCAAAGAGAGTTTATGTTTCTTGCATTGGATTTTGCGTTCATTTCTTTGCTTGAAACCTCTTGCTCTTTTCTGTAGATATTATTCATTGGAATTGGAAATATACATTTCGTTTTCATGAGTAGGTTTCGGTTTGTTTTGGACTTGGAATGCGTGACTGATCCATGTTGTTTTGAGTCTTTCTTTGCTTGGGGTGATTTGTGTTTCCTTTTGCATGCTGATTTTTTTAGTGCTTGGTAGGAAAGATTGGTTCTTCGTTTCCTTATCTGTTTCAAAGAGAAGTTTTAGTTTTCTCTCTCCTTTGCTTTATTCGCAAGCATGTTAATCAATTTTGTTCTTGTTTTGTGCATGATTGTTTGAAATTCTAGATCTTACTTTCATTAAGAAGAAATATCTGTTTTTAGCTTTGCGTCCATTAGAGTTAGTTTTGTTTGGAAACGTTAGTGAAATCATCTTTCCATTAATTTTTTATGCATCTTTTTCAAGCATGAAAAGATAGGAAACATTTTTGGTTTATTTATGTTTGATGTTCTCTAGATATGTTTCTTATTTGCTCTGAAGATTGTTTGGGGTGCATTGATATTTCACTTTTTGTTTGAAAAGATAGAATTGCATTTGCACTTGGGTGTGCATTTTTGGGAAGAAAAGTAAATCTCTCTCCCTCTCTTAGGTAGAATTTCATTGAAGAGGAAAACTTGCATTATCATATAGATCAATGTGCATCTTCTTTAATTTCAAGTTTTCACTCCATGGTTCCACCTAAATGCACAAGATAAAATTAACGGTAGTATTAGGTTAAAACTTTTAGCAATTTGAGTGATAAGTTAGAGACGTGTTTAGGCGTCATAAAAAGTAGGAGCTATTGTTAATTTGTCTGCACTACATCCTGGGACTCGCGTGGTTCTTCCACGTACCATCGGTATATCGAATGGCCTTTCACGTACCCTTGAGGTATATAGAAAGGTACTTCATGTACTTGATTGTATATCGGAAGGCCCCTTGTGAACGGTTGTGCATTAGATAGCACTACTACCGATTTGAGCTCCCACGTACCTTGCATATATTGAGAGACCCTTTTAGGAATCCTCAAACCATCTAAGTTATCCTTTTGTCCTATCTTGTGAGATTATCGACTCTTATCCATTCCTTTCACATGTTTGCTTGTTGCTTTTAATTTGAGTATTACTTGCTTCTGCGTGCTAGTTAGGGGCTTATTAGAGAATTTATAGATCACATCCTCATTTGGGACTACCACTCAAGAGGTCCCTTTCCAAGGTGTACCTTTTGTATTCCCTCCAAGTGAAGGTATTGGTCCTCCCTTTATTGCCACTCTAAATATTCTTGGATTAACTATAGGATTACCGATCTGGTTGTTTAATCTGGTAGTTCCCATTACACCTAATGTCTCAAATGTCACCTCTCCTATGGGAGAGGATCGACCTCAACCTAATCCCTCTCCTTCTTCATCGGTTGTTGCTTCATCCCTTTATTCTTCTTTGTTTGACCAAAGCTCTATGGTTAGTAGTCATGTGGATAAGAAGAAGAAGAAAGGGAAGGGTAAAAAGAAGAAGGATAAGAAAGAGAAAAAGCAACAACCATCTGCTCTTGATGGTGCTCGTTCTAAGAGAACACTCGAAAAACCCAAGTTCCCTTGTAAGCTTTGCAAGGGGGGGCGCCTTCTTAAGGAGTGTCTCGGTCTCTCCCGTGTACAAGAAGAGTGGTCTAAAAGGTCCAAACCGTCTGTGTCATCAACCTTTGATCATCATGTTGATGATACTCCCTCAACCAATGACCCATTGGTAAAAGGTCGTAAGGGTAAAGTTTTGTATCCTTGTTTGATATGCAAGGCTATGCATCGTAATTTTCTTTTTCCAAGCATGGATGAAGCTTCGTGTTGGTTGGAAAATATTACTGATCATCAACAGGTGATTCCAACAAGTGATAGTAAGTTATCCCTTGATTCCTCACTGGTTGACCAAGTGATCAATTCAGTTTCATCTATAATTGATCCCACTCTTCCTTCGGAGAGTGAAGTGGTCGAGTCGATGTCATTTCCGCCCGATCCCTCTCTTTCATCAAAGAGTGTTAAGACTGAAGTAGTCTCTTTGACCAAAACTTCGTCTTGTTCTTCACTTCCATTAGAGAATGAACCAAAACCTACTGAAGTTTTTATGCTTCATTTTGATTGTTCTCGAAAAGAGGAAATTTTGTCTCTTTCAACAGAACCCTCTCCAAGTACTGAGGTTATTTCCTTTGACTGGAGTAACCGAACAGAGTCTCGTCTTCATTCAAGTGTTTCTTTCCAGATAGTTGTGAATGTTACTGCTAGGCGGATTCTTCACACTATTGTTGACTAAGGGGCTTATGTTAGTATTCTATCCTTAAATTCTTGGAAAGATTTAGGTTCACCTCAGCTTGTGCCATCCACCAAGCAGATATTGGCTTTTAATCGAAGACCTACTGCACCTTTAGGGACCCTTTCTTATTTTCCTATTACATTAGGAGGGAAAACTCTCTGTATTAATGTTATGGTGGTCCAAGGTCCTTTAAATTTCAATATGCTCCTTGGACATGATTATGTTTATGCCATGAAGGTTGTAGTGTCCACACTCTTTATAGTTATGCATTTTCCTCATGATGGGAATATTGTGACCATTGATTAGCTTTCTTTTGTTACACCTAACCGTCACATCACTCCTAGTAATCAGACTGCCCTGAATGTGCCGCATGTTCTTGTGGTTTCTTCCCCTTCTTCTAGTTAGCTTCTTCCCATCATAGGTAAAATGGGGGGCATGGCTCTAGTCTATGGACATCATAATGGAGCTAAGCCGCTAGCTTTTAGGTAATGGGGACAACCTACCAACCTCTGGATATCATGCTAGGTAAGATCAGGCTTTGAGAGCATAGTTTAATTTTGGTTTCAAGCTCATTAAAAAATAAAACCACTCCTTAAGCATAGTTTACCTTTTGGTTTCAAGCTTGCATAAAAATGAAACCATGCGGCGAGCATAGTTCCCATTCTATGCCAAGCTCATTAAAAAATGAAACAGATGCCTGTGAGCATAGTTCCCATTCTATGTCAAGCTCATTAAAAAATGAAACAGATTCCTATGAGCAAAGTTCCCATTCTATGTGAAGCTCGTTAAAAAATGAAATGGATCTCCTCAAGCATAGTTTACCTTTTGGTTTCAAGCTTGCATAAAAATGAAATCATTCTTGAGCATAGTTCATTTTATATTTCAAGCTCGTTAAAAAATGAAGTAGGATTCCTTAAGCATATTTTACCTTTTGGTTTCAAGCTTGCATAAAAATGAAACCATGTTCCAAGCATAGTTACCTTCTGTTTCAAGCTTATGTAAAAATGAAACAGATCCCCTTCCCTTGAATCGAGTCTTCCCTTTAGTGTTAGAACTTGAACCTTCTTTTCACCTTCCTGATTCTCGTTCTTCCTACCACCCTGGTGAACATTTTCACATTAGTAACTAGGTTTTTAGGTTGGGTATGGAAGAAGAATCGTCAGACTAAATGAAGCTTGGGGGGCATGTCGAGCCCCTATCAACCATGATAGGGGTAAGCTTCGCTAGCAATCATGCTGGGGGAAAGATTCCAACCTCTGTATACCATGTTAATGGTATTTTTCAAGCATTGTTTACCCATTGGTTTCGAGCTTGCGTAAAAATGAAACCAGCCTTCGAGCATTCTTTCAACTGATCTTCGAGCTCGTTAAAAACAGTAAGATAGTTTTGAGCTTACTTTTCATTTTTCGCGCTCTGGTTAAAACATGAAAAGTGGTTTAAGCTTAGTTTGTTACTTTTTCGTGCTCTGGATTCAAACATGAAAAAGTCTATTGGATTCTTCTTTAAACTCTTTTCGGGCTCCTTAAATACGAAAAGATTGTCGAGTGATCTTGTCTTCTTCACGTTCGTTAAAGCATTTGAAGAGTCATTCATCTTACGGTAGGTTATCACTTTTTCGGTTCAGGTGAACTATTTCATGAAAAAGGACCTTATGGAGTCTTCTTCTGTGGTCATTCAGACTCTCCAAACATGAACGATACTGATTTTTCTCTCATTGGACTCGTTAAATTAAACATTGAGAGACCCTTTTTTGGGAACGAACCCCTCCTCTCTCACGTTCGTAAAACATATGAGTTTGTACTTGTCTTCAGATGAGATATAACGAGTGTTTGTTACCCTCTTTAAACTCGTAAAACCAAAAAGAGGCACTCATCAATCATGATGGGGAAATGGGAAGGGAATCATTTTGCAAATAAATGGCAGTAGTTTGTCGTTACCTTTGAACATGGCACTTGTCTACATATCATTTTAGTCAATTGGGTATTCAGCTAATATCCATGATGATCCACTTTCATGAGTCATGCCACTCCTTTGAGTCTTTCAAAATAATGCATTGCTCATCGTCGCATTGTGTGTTTGTTTGTTTTAGTCATGCTACCAAGTCTTTTGTCGTGCCACCCGATGTTCAAAGGGAAGTTGAAGAAGTTTACCTCTGCAATCAAAACCGTCTCTGTGTCAGTACTTTTGAGTCAGTATTATGGTTACTACATTCACATAATTCCATAACTATGTTCCAAGTTTTGTGTCGTCGATGTGGGACTCATCATGGCCCTCCTTCAACGAGACTATTCCCATCGACATCAGCTCATCATCAGGGAAATAGTCTTAGATACAAAACTTAGTACCTTGAGATCTATATGCCTTAATGATAGATTCTCTCACTCTCAACATAGGTTCACATCATTGACCTTTGATCAATAGAATTGACTAGGTGTTCGACATCAAAACATCTATTCACACTCAGCAGATTGTACTAGGGTACCTTGGGAATCATTGACATCAATGGTGATCTCCCTCGCACTTGTTAACGGTTCACATCATTGATCGGTAATCAAGTGGTTTCTACCATGTTTGACTTCAGATCATTGTAATCACATGGATAGAATCATACTTTGTGGAAGACGAGACGAAGACCCTGGGTATTTGTTTAGCTCTCATTTCTTTCCCCAGTTTGCGATGGAGTTTTGTGTATCTAGCATGGATCCACATTTGTATGGTCATGGCTATGCTCAAATTTGCATATGTATGACATAGATCTACATTGTATGTCTAGTAGCTATGTCCAAGTTTGAGTCCTCTATCACATGGATCTATGTCGTATTTTAGTAGCCATGCTTGTTTATTCCTCTCATGGATCTGCCTTGTATTGGTCCACAGCCATGAGTTGGTTACACTTGTATATGAGTCAAAAATATTGATGTACTATAGACGTCTACTGGACGACATTCTCTGACCGAGCTGACATTTTCACCTCGAAGTGACAACTTGTTCTCACAAATCTCTCGCTTATCGTATCCCTCTAAGTCTCATGCTTTGGGGAGCATTCTGTTATACCTAAATCCTATCACCACCATGTGATGAGACCCTTAACTTCCATGTTTCCCTTAATCCCAGCACTTAGAGTGGAAACTTACTATGTTTGTCAATTCTACTTGAAGAAACCTAGCACCGTGCTTTCCTTGTGGCCCATGAGCGCTACCTTGCTCAACACCGCCTGTATCCTGTTTTCAAGAAGCGGTGCCACCGTCTATGGTATTTAGACTAAAATTGGTTCTCATCTAAACCGCTCTGTCATAAGGGAAGAAAAGCAGTGCCCTGGGTAAAATGGGAAAAATAGAAGTTTCTCGAGGCTTCTAGATCATGAGCCTCGTGTCCTCCCTTATCCCTATCATTATGGGTCAGTTGAGCTCAAGATCCCCCATGGTAGGATCTTGGAGCCACCTCACCCACAATTCTCTCAACTATTCCTATCCATTGAGCCTTATAAATACAAGCTCATGTCCATAGTTAAGGGGGAGAACTATAGAGGTATTGTTATGCAGTTGGATTAACCACTTAGCCCAAGTCATTGGAGAGAATAGAGAGCAAAGTTGGAGCTTATGGGGATGAATTTTTTGTCTCATGGAGGGGCTTGTCGACACTAAGGAAACGGTTGTAAGCTTCTCCATACATTCTTAATGCAAAGCTGATTTCCGTCCCACATTTCTGTTGTTTTGATTTCACATGTACATGTTGTTAGATTCCTTAGTCACTAACATGGATAAGTGGATGATTTTCTGGTAGCTTTGATTTGTTTGCATGTTTGATTTGTTTGCAGGTACACAGGTTCACTATCAAAGTAGTATTCCAGGTGTCTACGACATTCAGGGAAGGTCTTCATCCTTTGTCGTTCACTCATTTGTTCTGGATCTGAACCATTCAGACCAGAGGAACGGCTTCTATCTGCAGAAGGTGCAATATTCCTGATTACACTCTGTTGTCCCCAAGCCAAATGATTCTCCCACCTATTGAGTCTTTATTTGTAGGACGAGTATTGACACATCATTCGATTTCTCTTCTAACGAGGCAGTTAAGCCTTGTGATACTGGAAATTGTGGTCTGTAATTGACTACTACCCGTACTCCTTTTACTGCTTCGCAAAGAATCTATAGTAAGTCTATAATACTACTTGTGAGTTTTGTTTGGTGCTCATCCATATTATTAAGGATTTCGGTGGTTATTTCTCCCATTGCATCTATCAGAAGGGTATAATATTCACTGGTAATGCCCACAGTTCCTACTGATATGTTAGCCTTCCTTTTCTTATGTTTTATCTCAGGATGTTGTGTCTACTTCCTCTTATTTCAAAGTATCGAGTCTGTTGGAGTCATTCTTGACTCATTCTAGGTATTATCTGGGTTTTCCTATGATGGGTTTTCTCCCTTTCCCCCATCCTTCTATGTCAATGGATCATCATGTCCCTCCTCTTCGTCTAGATATAACTGATCATATGCGACGGGGACTCACCATTCTTTCAATGAAGGTTAGATAATTTCCTCAACTTATTTATAAAACAATTGATATTGTGTGGTAAACCATTGGTGCTATGCGTCTTGTCGAGGATACAACAAGATATGATGGGGCCCAATTGTAAACTTGAAAATATTTTGAAACTGTTGAATGGTTTCCTCGGTAAGTCTGGCCTATTTTTTGACATGACATCACAGGGCCTCTCTGCGCAAAATTACTTCTACATTATTGTCTTTTTGTCTATGCTTCGAATCTTTCTTAAACCAGAGATTATGGTATCGAGCGCCTTTGCATGTAATGGGCACATCTACCCCCTGGTAGTTTGTTGTTTCTACGCATGCAAAAAACAAAATCAAAATAAGTAGCCATGAATAATGAAATGTGCTACCTTTCTCTTTTTCTTCCTCTGCATCTAGTACTAGTTCATTGAGAAAATATTGCGACCAATTGAGTTGAAAATCGGCTACACATAACTCTTCCACAACAATCGTCCATGCGGTGCACTGGTTCAGTCGCATCTTTCGCACCAATTTTCTAGCTAGAACTTTGGTGACGAACCGAACACTATGGTTATTGATAGAGGAAATAAAAAATCCTATGGTGTCTATAGTCGGGTCATACTTATCTTTTAACGTGTTCGACATTGTAGTATCTTTCTCTTTTCTGATGAAAAATGGTGTTGCATCTAGGCCTGCAAGTGGGATCTCCATAATCGCTGCTATAAGCTTGATATCCACTGGAACCTTCTAGTCGAGAAATAGAAATCCATCATGAAATGACACTAATAGTTATTTAATGCATGCATTCACCTATGTAAATATGTGATCAAAATGCGACATGTACATCAACGATAGTAAACCTACTTTGTCCAATCCTCTTTCCCATTCCATCGGAACTAGGTTCATTGAGCCATCCTCTGTATCTTTGAAATCAACCATATATTTATCCATTTCCAAATCTGGAAATTTTCATAGGTCATTATCAACAAAGGTCATCTTCTTGAGATTTGGGAGTATGTTCTGTGTGACCCAAAATCCTTTCGGTACTAACGATGCAACCAGTGGGAACCTTGCATTCTTTGGAATTCTACCCTTGAGTGCATCATCTATTTTGGGCGAAATATAAGGTGGCATTATAGTCGCAGACCATGTTTATTCATCTTTCAGTGGTGGTACTACTAGTGCTTTCTTCTTATGTTTACCATATCGTTTCCCTATTGACGAACCTAGTGGGTATGGTTTCAATCTTATTAGAGGAATTACTGGAATATGTTCAACTTCTTCTACAACCATGACCTACGATGGAATATATCCGAGAGTGTCTTCCATAATGAGTGTGGGTGATGTAGTCGTGACACTAGATTCTGCAACTGTGTTGTACTGGAAATGGAAAAAAACATACTCTGTGAAAATATCACGTCCCCAACCCTCTAACCGGCGAAGAGGACGCGACCATGGCGTTAACCATCCGGGCAACCAGCCCCATGAACATGTGAATTCATAAAAATGCTAAAATGATGAAATAAAATGGTTTGAACTAGGCATGCACAGTTGTAAATATTTATCATACGCAGATGTAAATATTTATCATACGCAGTGGAAACAACACACATTCATACAAGCATTCATTCAACATGTTCATCATGATAATTGACAGAAAATATGGTTGCAAAAGTAAAATGAGCAAGATCACTTATCTTATGGAGAATTTGTTATGCAACCAGCTACGTCACTGCAACGCTCCACCCAACCATAGGCCAGCGTGCTCCTTAATCTCTCAGCAGCGCTGCCACCCCCGAGCTAGGCATGATTCTCCAAGGAATAAGGGAACAAGCAGGCTTACACATAGCCAAGGATACACAAAGCATAGCCAAGCCAACACAGTTGGGTTTATCAGGCCATCCAGGAGTTGGGAAAGGCTAAATGCTAAGCTGGTGAGCTCATTGCAGAGCTAGGAACACCTACACCAGAAATAGCCTGACTTCTAAGACACCCACACACACCCAACACAAGGAATCAGTCCCTTCTCTGCTAGACAGCCCCTCAGGCCCTGCATTCCCTTCCAGTGCTATTCAGGGGTTGTGGAGAAGAAAGCCAGCCCTCTAGCTCTGCTTATGTGGTTTCCAGCCACCAGGTTTATCAAGCAAACCAAGCCCCCATCCCTGCTCCAACACAGTCTGAAGACCAACCATTGCACATAGGCAATTAACCAGCAATTACAGCTTAACAGGGGAAAACGATTCCTGAGTTGTTCTTGGCCCTATCGTGGCCAAAATGACTCCACAGAGAATTACCACAGTCCCCAAACGTATCAACAAACGTGGGGAGAACAACAGTCCTAAACCGTAATCAGTGAGCACAGCTCATGATAGGGGAAAAACCACAGCCCGTCCTGGGCAACAAAACCATCGGGAAACATACATAGACCACGCTAAGGAAGAGAAAAATGCAGACTTCCAACCTGTGTGTGAAACGAGCAGACTCCCGTCCCCAAAATATAAAGAAGACCACAACAATCACCCCATAAGGGAGACCACAGCAACACAACAAATATTGAGGAACAACAACACGTCCAAGGCAATGAATCCATGGGAAGACTTACACAAACCACGCTGAGGGAGAAATTATAGTCTCCCAACCTATGTGTGAGTAACAACAACGTGGAACCCATAATCAACCGGTGGGGAGAATATATAGCCACAACATCCGCAAATCCGTATAGGAAAGGACTGCGTGAGTAAAGCTGGGAAAATCATGTGCGTGAGCGTGAACAACTTCCGCTCCTGCGTGAGGATGAATAGCTCTACCTCTGCGCGTGGGTGAACAGACAACCGAAAGGAACAAATAGAACTGGAGGTAAAGTGCAGTGGAGAGAATGAATGAAGGGCGTAGTCATTCTTCTGCCCATCGTGAGGTTCTTTGCTGGTGGAGTGTGCGGATGGGTAAGGAATGACAGTCCTGCTACCCCACTCCCAAAAACAATAACTGCCTCAACCACCACCAGCAATTCTTAATTGTGGTGGTTGGATAAAACAAGGAAAGATGACACATAGGTTTTTCCTCATGGCTCAAGGTGGACATTTCCCCCACCCTTATCCTTGTGAAAATCATGCCCCTTCTCAATTTAGTTGTCGCGATCATAGCTGGTCGGGTTCATTTTAATTAAAGATGCATATGTACATGATGACAAGACTTAATATCTATGCCGCATGCCCCGATACACCATCGGTGACAATTTCAACCTGAACATAGCATAACCAATCAATGGTGGGGCCTTGGCCTTTAGCTCTGCACCATGATCATTTACAATATATATACATCATATACATCTAATGCTATAGGGTCAAAACTGGGGTGTTACAGAAAAACTCACTTCGGCTCTTGGATTTGTTGAGGGAAATATCTCACTTGAATACAGCAGAATGAATTGAAACTTGGGTGTGAAGGTGATGACATCTACCCATTCAATCAGTAAATCCTTCACACACACTAAAAAAGAACGAAAATGTGGCACCGATATCTATCACATGGGTCGAGCACCCGAATCATCATACGGAAACTGCCACACAAACCGTCATTCGCTTGTCACATCAGTGGTAGTTATTGTGCAATAAGGACAGAAGTGAACAAAAAACACATCATCAAAATCACTCACATTTTTTAATTAATTATGGCGAGTTGTCAGTTTTGCAATGCAATTTCATCTTGTGATAGATCTTATTCTTCTTCGACCAACATTCAACCTTCAATATATTTCTTTGGTTTCAAAAGAAGGATTTTCTTCTCCACCCTTTTTCATTTGCGACAAACAAATATTCTATGATGCCTTTTGCTTTCTCTTGTGAAAAATTGGTAGCCTTCGATCAAATCAAAAAAATTACTCAGAGGGTTTTGTATTTTTATTTTTCCTTTCTCTTTTCTCTTTTCTTTTCTTTTATTTCTTCTTTCTTTTTTCTCTTTTTTTATTCATAGACAAGGTCACGGCTATTCTAGTAGGGATTTAGCTGAATTCCATTCACCAATCCTTTGACAGGTTTTCCATCTAAGTTCTATAGTTTCACTGCGCCTCCGTTAGTGATATGAATTACAGTATACAATCCTAGCTAGTGTGTTTTTCAACTAACTCGGATCATTTTAAAAAATTTCTATCATAGAGAAGAACAAGTGCTCTAACTTGAAATTGCTTATTCTTGATGTGGCGATCACGCCATACTTTCGGTCGTTCATTCTCAATGTTTTGATGATAACCTGCAACAAAATGTTCTTCTTCCAACTGGAGAAGTTGTGATAGTCTTTCCTCGACAACACCAACATCTGTCATCTTCGTAGTCGCATCAATCCTTAGGCTGGGTACAATATATGTGGTATGCCCAAAAAACTATACGAATTTTCTGGTCCCAGATGTCTCTTTGAACATTGCAAATATTTTTCAACACATTCACCAAGATCCTGTTGAATGCTTCGACAGTACCATTCGCTTGAGGGTGATATATTCGGTCATTCATTCTCAATTTTTTGATGATAACCTGCAACAAAACGTTCTTCTTCCAACTGGATAAGTTGTGATAGTCTTTCCTCGACAACACCAACATCTGTCATCTCTGTAGTCACATCAATCCTTAGGCTCGGTACAATATATGCAGTATGCCCAAAAAACTATACAAATTTTCTGGTCCCAGATGTCTCTTTGAACATTGCAAATATTTTTCAACACATTCACCAAGATCTTGTTGAATGCTTCGACAGTACCATTCGCTTGAGGGTGATATAGCGTTGTCGATCTGTGTTAGATCTAGAATTATTCTGTTAACTCGTCAATTAATTGATTGAAAAAATGTGTACCTTGGTCACTTATCAAAACCTTTGGGCATCCAAATTGAGTCACAACATTGTTGAACAAAAACTTGGTACTGGTCGCAATAGTACAATCTCTTACTGGTGTTGTTTCAGCCCATCTGGTCAAGTAATCGGTCGCATTAATCATATATATTGCACTTGTTCTCTTCCTTGTTGGACTAATAGGTCCCACAAAATCAAAAACCCATTTTTCAAATTCATCCAAATTTACTTGTTGTACTAGTTTCATTTCATCTCATCGTGACAGCCTTCTGGTTCTCTGAAAGACATCACAACTGCAACAGTATTCTCCAGCGTTTGCATGCATGGTGGGACACCACAATCTTGCTTGTAATATCTTTCACATTGTATCTTTTCCAACATAAGGGTATCCCACGATACTAGCATGTGCTTCATTTAGTACCATCAGTCGCTCATGTTCCAAGACACATCGATGAAGAATATCATCAGGGCCCATTTTATATAAGTCTCCAGCGATCAACTAGAATTCTATAGCTTGCACACTAATTATTTCTTCTCTGTAGTACTAAATTCAGTTGGGGCATAGCTCATACTCAAAAATTTTATGATGTCTCTATAATGATATCGTCAAAAATTGTTATCACAAAAAATTGTGTGTTAGGGAGACAATCATCGATATTACCAGATTCTTCACCACTCTCAATCCTCGAGAGATGGTTTGTCCCTGAATTCAGTTGACCTAGTTTACCAATGAATTCAAAGTCAAATTCCTGAAAAAGGAGAAGCCACTGGAAAATATTCCCCCCTAACACTAGCTTATTGACCAGTTATTTCTATGTTGAATGATTTGTGTACATTTTGAAATGTCCACCTAGCAAGTAGTGTCGAAATTTATGCACATATTATACCATAGCTAATCCCTCTCTTTCTATTGTGGTGTAGTTATTCTCTATTGTTGATAATTTCTTACTAGCGAAGGAATAGGATGATCGATCAATCCTTCAGCATGATATCCTAGTACGATGATGAGCATGACAGACGACGCATCGAGATGTACATGAAATTCCTTTTTCCACTTGGGAAATCCAAGTATAGGTGTTGTAACCATCTTGTTCTTAAAAGTGTCTAGACTCTCTTGGAAATTTTATGTCCACTGGAACTTAACATCCTTCTACAATAACTTCTCCATCGAAGCATTCACCTCTGCATATCCTTTGATAAATTTTCAATAGTATCTTGTATGTCCCAATGTTGTTCTCATTTGCTGACTACATGGCCCAACATAATTCCAATAGTGGCACAAAAATACATATCCTTAAATTCAATGAAATATGATGTTGTCGACATTGTTCTAACATCAGTATGAGGCTCTAAATATGATCCTTAATGATCCCAAATACGGTCCAATATTTGAAGTAGACTTTAATAAATTTATGAATAAAATCTTTGAAGGTAACCACTATTATCTTGGAGAATATAGCAAGAGTGTTCTTGATTCCAAAGGGAATTACCATGTATTGGAAACAACCCCACTCCATCATAAACTTACCGAGCTAGTTACCCATAGTCTCTAGAATGGATCTTTTCCAAAACACCAAGGGTAATCCTAGAAATACCACCCAGGCATGATGAATATTGAGAGGTTCCTTATCAGAAACCTACTTGTCATATCCTCAACATTAGAGCAGAGGGACCCCACTACCAATCCTACTCCAATATATTTATCCAGTCACATTCTAAATGAACCTTTAACAACACCCAACCCCTAGAAAGAATGTGGAATTCAAGGATATGGCCAAGTTGAGGCTTATAATGATCTTCTATCAAATTATGAAAGGCCACCTTGCCCATAATTTTTCCACATAAGCTCCCAACCAACATAGTGGAAAGATGTTGACGGAACTCTTCAATCAATATGGATAAATATTGAGATCCCTAGTTCAAATTATTTGAATCTAGAAGAAAAGAGTACATAACACAAATCTTTCTCTAGATCAATTAAATTGTTTAAAAAGGGAGAAGGAATGTACCTTTTATTTGAAGGTTGTCCTTTCCTAGAGTTTTTTCCAACCGTGTTCTTTAGCTTGAATGGATAATCCTATAAAATATTCAAGACAAACAAGAGTGAAATATACAAAATAATTTATTCAAATTAAGAAAATGACCAAGGAGAAATGCTCGGAACATAAATAAACATCATTCATGAGAAAGAGGATGTATTAATGTATTAAATAAGAGTAAAGAGCTCAAACCAAATCCTTGGTGTTGAAGATCCTTCCAATGAACCTTTTACCCAAATAATCACCTTGTTTCAAGAGGATGAGAAAGACTTAAGAAAACTCTAACAGTATACCACCATCATTTAGCTACTTTGTTTCTTCATGTCTCACCCATGAGGGGTGAGGTTGTATTTATGGCACAATATTGATAGTTAGGATATGAGGGATAAAGGGATAAGGTTAAATTAATATCCCAATTTTTGGGGGATATGGTCAAGATCAATCCTTGTCGGTCAGGATAACCCTCCATGAGAGATTCTTTCTAGAAATATCTCGAAACTTCTCTTTTTTTCCTTCAAACAGAGAGTGTCACACCCTGGTAAAGGACAACTCTTGAAAATGAGTTGTGTCGCAATATACATGAAGGCACCATGCAAAAATATCTCATGTTTTCATAAGGAAACCTATCACAATAGGAAATGTAATAGGCTGTCAAAAAGCAAGTTACGACAGTGCTACTAAATAGGTTGTTTGGAAAGCAGAACTTTATGAATCTCAACTTCTAGATAAACTTGGCATAAGTACTTTGGGGATTAGGGAAGGTTCAGGGATACATGGTCCATGCAAAAAAATTCATGTAACATATTTCCCCCCAAAGTATGAATATAGACTGCAAGGATAGGTGAAATACTTTGATATCCAAAGATTGAGGCAAAGGACCATCAATTGGAATCTTGTCAACAACGCACAAGGACTTTGCAGTACAATAATTTCATAGATGTGTGTCTCAATTTACTCATGGCATGGTTTTCAACCAATACATTGCAAATCCATGTGAATACACCCAGGTCATGGCTGCCAAAAATACAATGTAGATCCGTGCCAAAAGACTTAAATCTGGACATAGATACCAAACATACACTATAGATCTATGTCATGATGACTCAAATATCAGCATAGTCACTATACATACAATGTGGATTTATGCAATGACACATATAAAATACTTTGTCGCAACCTAGGAAAGAATTTAATACAAGTACATGCCTACAAGAAACCTAGGGTCTTCATCATGAACCCGAAAGGTACGATTCCATCCATGTGAATAGATGTCTTGAAGTCAAACATGGTAAAAACCACTTGATTACTGATCATTTAATTATACCATTAACAAGTGTGAGGAAAATCACCATTGATGTCAATGATTCCCAAGGTACCCTAGTACATTCCCTCAAGTGTAAATAAATGAGCTGAAGTTGAAAACTCGGTGGAATATTCCAATCAGAGGCCAATTATATAATCCTACTGTTGAAAGTGAGGTAACCTTCCATTGAGACATGTTGGCCCAAGGTACTTGCCAGTTTCTAAGTCTAATTCTTGGATGATGTGTTGAAGTTGAAAAAAAAATACCCGTCGAAGAAGGACCATGATGTTTCCCCCATCATCGGCATGAAACTAGAACGTCAAAGGTTTTTTAGAGTGTGTTTTGAGTATGGGGTGGCTTTAAGACTAGCCCAGGGATGACCAACACAAAGGAAGGTAAGATGACAACAAAGTTTGACTCAAGTGACAAAATTCCCTTGAACATTTAACGGCACAACAAGTGACCTGGAAGCATTGAATCAATGAGGAAGAGACCTAAACACAACACAACAAGTAATTGATGGATTCTTCGAATGAAAAAAAGGAGTAAAATGACTCAAAAAAATGATATGACTCAAGGAAACTCTGATTACCCATCTGTTCAAATGAGATTCAAACAAGTTACATGTTCAAGGGTTACAACAAGCTGTCGTTAATACGGATTTTAATACATTCCCTTTCCCATATTTACCCCACTGTGATTGACCAAATCCTCTTTGATTTTTAATGAGCTAGAAGAGGGTTAAAAATTCCCATTGTATCTCATCCTCTGGATGAGTCCAATATCACATGTTTTACGAACCTGATAAAGGAGGGGTTCAGTCCCATAAAGGGTCCTTCGATGTTTAGTTTTAACGAGTCCAAAGAAGGAAAACTCGATGGTTTTTCAATTCTAGAGAGTCTGAAAACTCCAAATAAGGATCCGAGATAGAATTTTTCATAAATTTAGTCCCCTTATCCCAACAAAGTATAAAATAATACCTAGGAGAACTCTTCTAGTCAATAGTTTACTAGAGTATTATTTTTTCGTAAATCGTCCAAATGGTCTGAAAAAGGGGTAAGCTACAACCAAGTGGACACCCTTTCAAGTACTTTTATGAGCATGAAAGAGACAAGTTTACTCGGCAATATTATTTTGAGAGTCTAAAAAAAACTTAAAGATATCTCCAAGGGGGTTCCTTTTCGTGATAAAATTTTATGAGCACAAAAAAAGAGATAAAAGTATACTCGATCACAAGCCAAGTTGTCGTGTTTGACCTACAATCTCCACAATAGGTGTTCAAACAATATTTAAATCAAAATATTAATGAAATTTTGACCAACATAACAAAAATGATAAGAAATAATGAAATAAAATATTAAAATATTCTACCTCAAGTGAATAAAAAGGGGTAAAGGTAACTCATTTTTACCATTGTGCTTTTACCATTTTGCTAAGAGAGAAAACCCTTATTTTGGTGGATTCTTGCAATGGAGATTATAGGCACATCAAGAAATTGTTTTATGTCTCATTAGCTCCAGGTAAATTAGTTTTCTCTTCTCTTCATTTTCATGGTTGAAAATCTCATTTTCATGTTATTTTCGATCATTTTTAAGGGCATTTTATTATGGTAAATCGTGTACACTGGGTTTTTAAGTTTTCCCTTTCGGGGACTGTGACAACTGCAAGTGTTGCATTTTTTTTAAGGGTAAACTATGAAAAGGTACTATGCTCAAAAATTTTACATGTGTACCTTGTAGGTACACGTTTCCTATAGAGTGGCCTACAAAGGGACCCCTATGTAGGCCCCTTCATTGGCCATAATATACTAGTTTGTATTCCCCTTTATCTAAAACTCGTTTCATGATATAAGGGTAATGACACATAGACTCAAGCTTACCACCCCCCAACCTATCATGTTTTTTATCGTATGTCAAAACTAAGTCACCTTGATTGAAAACACAAGGTTGAACGGACCTATCATACTAATCCTTCTCATGTTTTTTGTTTTCTTGATTAGCGAGGGCTTCATCTTGACAAGTACAAGATTCATTCTTCTTCCACAGAAGTATTGTGTAGGATCTCAAAAGATAATTTCAAAGGGGATCTCACATTCGATAGGAAAAATGGATTCTAATCCATAAATTGATTTAAAGGGTCATTAGAGGAATTTTGGGGTCTAAAATGGGCCTCCTCGGGAAAATAATAAAATAATATTTATTAATTTTGGAGGAAGAAAGAAAAAAACTACTTTTTGAGTTCGTATTTTCGACATATCTCCCTGTGTTTTTACTCAAATTTTGATCAAGAGAGCTCGTTGGATGCAGAATTTGATTCTGCATCCAATGAGTACCCACACTGCATACTTTTTATGGATCTCGCTGCCCCGAAAACAAGAAATACCTGAAAAACATGATTATGATGTCATCATCACATTTTTTCAAGTATTTCTTGTTTTTGGGGCAGTGGGGTCTGTCAAAAGTATGCAGTGTGGGTACTCGTTGGATGCAGAATCAAATTCCGCATCCAACAAGATATCCTGATCGAAACTTGAGTAAAAACACAGGGAGATATGCTGAAATACGAACAAAAAAAGTTGTTTTTTTTTATTGCAAATATGTCAATTCAACCATTATGGTCAACTCCTTTGGCATGTTTTCTTATAAGGCCCATTTTAGACCCCAAATTTCCTCTAATGGTAATATTGGTTTCCGTTTTTATTGAAGTTTGATAAGCACATAGTGTTGAGAAAATTTTTAAGTGCCAACTGGACTTACCTTCCCATACCATACATTGAAGCATTGTTTTCAAAACAATATTGATCACTTCAACCTTCCCATTGGCTTGAGGATAGTAGGGATTTGATTTTTCATCATGAAAACCCAGTTTAGCGCTTAATTCAGTCTTCATATTGTTCCTGAAGTGGGAACCATGATCAGTAACTATGGCTTGAGGAAACCCAAACCTAACGGTAATGTGGCTAAAAATAAAAAGTGCAGCAGTTTGGTCATCCTCTGCATATGTAGGCATGGCCTTGACCCATTTGGTAAAATAATAAATGGTGACATTGATATAACCATGCCCCAGGCGAAGATAAGCTTACAGTACACATAGTAAATCCCCCATTTGGAAAAGGGACAGACGACAATAATTGGGTGCAAAAAAGTAGGGTGGGTGCACTTTTTCAGATGAAAGAGTTGACAAGGTAGGAATTTTTCTACAACTTCGATATAGTCTTTAAAGATTGAGGGGAGAAAATACCCAGTGTGCAAAATTTTCTAGGACGCATCCATCCCAAAAAGGTGATGCATCAATCTTTGGCCTCTGTGTGTGTTAAACACCGTTATAGAATGGAATCAATTCCATGGCGATACAAAGCATCATTAATGATGAGATAGTATCTCATGTCGTGACGAATACGACAACGCTCATCATAATACAATCTAGGATGAAAGTGTTGTGTCTGGAGATATAAGATGATATCTCCACACAAAGGATTGGATGTACTATTGAGAAATAAGGACTCATCTGGAAGAGAGTGAATGGGCTCAAATTATTTGGTAGTACAGGGAAGGTCACACATCAACTCAACAAAAACTAAATATTTCTTTGAGATGGATTTAGTAAACTCAAGGTCAAATTCTTATAGGATAACAATCCAATGAAAATATTTTCCCCTTGGCACTTAACAAGTCAAAATGTAATACACGAGATTGAAGTCAGCTAGTATAGTTGTTGTGTCAAGCATTATGTAGTGATGAAATATTTGAACAGTTATGACAGCAACCAAAGCCAACTTCTCTACATGCAAATAATGAATTTCAAATTTAGTGAGACTCTTGCTAAGGTAATAAATCACATGTTCTTGGTTGTCATTATCTTCTTCCACTAATACCATACCAATGGTGGAAGTAGATACAGCAGGATAAAGTAGATAATATTTTTTATAATCGGGATGATGTAACACAGGTACATGGGTTATAACATGTTTTAGATTGTAAAATGTGTGTTGAGCGAAGTCATCCCAAACAAAAGGAATTCATTATTGTTTTAATAACCACATAAAACCTTGTGTTTTCTCTATATAATCGCATACAAAATTGTGCAAGAAGTTGGTCTTCCCCTACAAAGTTTGAAGTTCAGTAATTGTTGTTGGTGGAGTTAGGGCCAAAATAGCTTCTATCTTTAAAGGATCAATTCTTATGCCATCCTTGGAGACAACAATTCCAAGTAGGCATCAAGTTTCAACACAAAAAACACATTTGTGTGGATTCAAGCGAATATTATAGTGGTGACATCTAAGGAAAATGGCCCTAATATGTTCAATATCATCTTCTCGGTGTTGCGAATGAGCATATAAATCGTCAATATAACGTTCCACTATATGCTTGATATCATGGAATGCATAGGACATGGCCTACTGAAAGTTAGCTCCAAAGTTTTTAATACCAAAAGATAATTTGGAGTAAGCAAAGGTCCCCCATGGGAAAATAAAAGTCATTTTATGTTCATCGAAACGGAGTATCTCGATTTGATTATAACCAGAAAAAAAATCCGTAAAAGAAAAAAAATGACACGTCTAACACATCTATCGATGATTTGGTCGATGAAAGGGGTGGGATAGTTGTCTTTGGGACAAGCCCGATTAAGATCCTGAAAATCAATGCAAAACCGTATTATTCCTTTTTTATTCGTAACATGAACAATGTTGGAAATCCATTATGTCAAGGGAACATGATAAATGAACTCATATTTTAGAATTTTTCAACTTTTGCCTTCGTGGTTGCAGGTTTCCTAGGGTGTACTTGATGAAGTTTTTCTCGGATATGCTTGGCGTCGGGTTATGTTTTTATATCATGAATTACGGTGGAAGGATCAATCCCTAGCATTTCTTTGTAGGTCTAGGTAAAAACATCACGAAATTATTTAAATAGGGTCATATAAGTTTCAATTTTGGAAAGCAAACAATTTTGGCCCAAATGAATGCGTTCAATAACATCGTGTTTCACCGATATATCGATTGGAATTTTTTGTGTAATATTAATCAAGTTTCCATCAGAGAATGCATTTTGCGTAAGAATGGGAGACTGAGGATTTTCGACAATATAGGATGAAATAAAATATTCAAAATCATTTTCTACCAATTGGAAATTTGGGAGAAAGTAGGATCTATGATGATGATCCCCCCAAGGTTACTCATCCAAATAAATCACTTCCATTACAGACTCATCGCATGAAAAATTCTGTAGGAGGTAATCCAAATACGATGAGGGTGATTTTAACCAAATTGGTAGATGGTAAGGATCTGATGCCACCAAAAGCTTATCATCAAGGTTTCCATTATCATATGCAAACTGAATTGCATGATAAACTGCTTCAGGTGGACTAAGGGATGTTGTATATGCAATTTATTTTCCTTTTGATGGACTGTTTTTATTTGTAGAAAACATGTTAATTATAGCAAAATGCAATGCAGGAGGAACCATTAAGTGAAAAACTGCCATAAGTGAGGAGACTTTGAGGAGTCCTAATCCTACGTTCTCCTATTGAGGGACGAGATTCCCCAAAAGAGGGTCAGTATTAGTAGAGTTGGAATTAATGTCAAGGGAGAAAAATTCAAGTTAGTCAATGGTAACAATCTTTCCTTGGTGAGGGAATTGCACCAAATAGAAAACTGAGGATACAACAGTGATCATGGCATAAAACCAGTTTATTCCCAATAAAATAATGTAATCCAAAGGTGCATCAACTACCTCCACATGGATGGAGATAACCTTTCCCCCCAAATCCATAGATAAATATGCCAATAGTCCATAAGGTTGGAATCCGTGAATGTCAAAATGTTTCAAGGTTGTTGATGAATGGTTAACTTTAGGAGAACCATTAGCCCTCCAACAGGATAGATACATGACTAATGTGGAGGCACATTTGTCCAACATAGTACAATGGATCTTTTTCCCACATAACTTGGTAGCAATTTTAAAATCAATTTGATTTAAAATGTTCTAGATTAAAAGTGATTGTGTTAGATGTCTCCAGGTCTATAGAACCCAATGATCAGAACAGATTTTTACATTGCGTAGGACAAGTTTAGAACACTTCAAGAGTGGAAATAACACACAGTTCTTGAGATAAATATTCAATAATGATATAATATTGAGAAGTGTCAAAACCCCAAATTTTCACATAAATTTAAAAATTTTGAGATAACATAAAATGTTGAATCTACGATTTACTAACAACTAAAGGTTAGCAGAAAAAGAAACAGTTAAATGATTAGTATTACATAATCTCAAATTACGTTAACTAAGCAGTTTCCTTTTTGTAACATAAATAAGGTTTACTTGTGTATTGTTTTATTTCAGTTTACTGATGAATCTTCTTTATGACAAGTAGGTGGAATCTAACTTTGAATCCTGGGATTAATTAGCATTTATGCTAACGCAGAAAGATTACTAGTTCTTACAGGTTTACAGGTATGATCGAACAAGTAAACGTTTTAATTTCATAAAGTATCAAGAATTGTTTCTATTTGCAAATAAAATGCTTAGTAGATAAATTTCCAAGCAACTTCTGTGAGGTAAAGTGGTTTGCTTTCTTCAGTTTTTCTTGTAAACGAAGTTCAAATAAATGAGTTCCTTTATTTATTGAACGTAGCAACAGTAAAGATACTTACGATGGCTCTAAACTTGTAATCTTAGTTGCATAGTAACTTTTACTTTGATATGCATATCTTGCAATGTTATACTTATTGTACTATTGGTTATTATACATTGTCATACTATTTACTTGAGTATCAAGTTGATCGAGATTTACCTTATGTAGGGAAACTTACAACCTGTAAAACTTCTTGACATTATAAGTTTGATTAGTGTAAAAACAATTGCATATTTTCACATGAAACATTGTTTTCCTTTACTTCTTAAATCTAAGTCAATCCATGTGGTTCTACTGATTATAGACTTGAGTAGGATTATTCCATTGCAATTCTTATTACTTCTATAATATTTTTCTTATATTAAGTTACTATCTATAACAGCTTTTAAGGTAGATTTTTTCTATAATGATCAACCTTATATCCTATGCTAAGCACCAGTTATCTTTTATAATCATAAAATCATCCTTCCAATAAATAATCATGGTAAATTACTAACAAAAGCCAAGTTGAGAAACAACTATTGACTGTTAAAGTCTAATCCAAATTGAACTATGTAAAAGAATTCAATATATATTCTTTTACCAAACTAGCCAACTTTATTGTTTATTTCCAATCGAATTTTATAAGGGTTATAAACATGCATAAACTATTGTGTTTATAGACATACAAGTCTATAGTTAGTTCGAAGGTTCTAAACAAGTCTAAAACAAAGTTGAACTTGTAAAGAATTCATGATTCTACTCTTTACTATGCTATCCAACTTTATAATTGTCACAACTTGAATTGTTGGTTGTAAAGAATATAACCATGCATAGACCACAATGTATATAAACATAGAAATCTATAGTTGTTCGATGGTTTTAAACACTTCAACCTGGACTTTTCCATATAACAAATGGTTACTACACTTACTACAATCAACGTTGATAAATTATGGTTTACCAAACGTCCATATTGTGTTATCAATATTAAGATATAATGGACATATGATTAGTGATGAGATAATTTCTAAATGAAAACTTCATAGTATAAGCAAGTTTGAGATTAAATCATTGTTTTAAATAATTGAAAACTATTGGAATCCAGGTGACTATAGAGTTCGACCCATGCATGGTTTTGATTTTCTTGTGGCACATGGTCACCTTCTAGCCAAGCATTGGTCATATAAAATCCTTGTAACCCTAAATGCCTTGTCATTTCCCTCTGATGTTCACACTAGCCTTCAGGCAGTTTTGCAAGGTCTCATGGTGGTCGTGAGTGTTCTCTCTGCTCTGTCTTGCTCCAACGTTTGAATTTAACGTTGTTGTAGCCACCATGGTTCGGTCTTATTGCCATTCCTTTGCAACTGAAGGTTTTTACTCTGCAAAAGTTTGTTGGTTTTCGTTTGCATATGGCTTGCGGCCTGTCTGTGACTCCATTTTTCCTTTCTTTCATGGCCTGTCACTTCTATGAGAAGTTGAGGCTTCGCTGCTGTTATTGTGCTCCTTCGTTGTCGTGGGGTTTGGGATTTTCAAAGCACATTGTCGTTAGTGACAGTCCCGTCGCTAGACTGCTCGATACTCTTCTGAAGGTAAACATTTAATTTTGTATTCAACATAGAATACTCCTGTTAAAATCGAGTTTATAGTAGGTTTTTATTATTAAAAGAATTTTGACACTAACACCAACAATGTGCTCTTGCAGGAACCTGTGACCACTCTTGCGAAAAGTGAAGGAATGTTGTTGGATGTCTCCAAGGTTTCGTGGCTTCAAACGGGTAAGCCCTGGGTTCAACAAACGGGTTCCTACCCTACTTGTAACAGGGTTGTCGATGGGGAAAACCCTAAGTTGGACGCTCGTCCAGCTTCGTCTTTAGCTATGCAGTTTCTTTTATAAGTTAATGTTGGTTTATTTATATGTACAAACCCTCGCTTTGTCGATGGGTAGCCCCAGCTGTGAGATGGGTGTTGTATTTGGTTTTAAAGTTCAGCGTTCTAGCTTGCTAATGTAAAACAATGGATTTTAAGACAGTTTGTCTTCGAGCTTAGACTCGTTTTTGCAATATACTATTTGGTGACTCTGTGTAACTAGGATTTTACCCTATTTGACTATGAATAAAGAAATTTACTGTTTATTTTGTTTTGTGATATAATGTAGTTATTTTCTTTTTTTTAAGTCGTAACTGTAACTCCTTCATAGAGTAAATTGTAATAACTCTTTGTTAGCTTACCTAATTCTTTTAATTTAATTAAATAGGTTCTTTTAATTTGTAAAACAAATATTGTTTTAAGTTATTATTATTACTCGTGTATTTTGAGAATTCTTAAATTTGTAACTATTCAATATTTGTTACAAGGATTGTAACCAGTCTGCAATAATTTAATTGTTACTGATATAAATTGATCTAAACAAATGAATTATAGCTTAGTTGTTTTTATTTGAAACAATATATTTAGATTAGGGTTTCGACCCTGTAGTTTTCTTTTGCAGGTATAAACCTGTTGATAAATACAGAACAGTTCTTTACATAGATATGTATTTTATTTATATTAATCATTAACATTTCTATTGACTGAAAAGATAGAAGAAAATTTACTAGAGTTATTTGAAAATATAACATAGACTCTGTAATTTGGTTTGTCCTTTATAATTTAGATACTTTTCATATACCCTTCTTGTTTATAATAACTGTTAGTCTTAGTTTAGTTAATATTTTAAGTATATAACTATATGAATAGTAGTTATATCTTTATTGAACTAAATGTAAACAAGGTAGTTTAACTGTGTTTCTTCTACTGCATATGCAACTGGTTAATAAATAAACACAAAGAAAAAATATATATATAACATAACAAAGTTTACCCTCCTGCATATTTTAATTTTAAATAAAAAGAATAATGTACTGTGTATAAGCATAGCATCTTATCTACTAGGGTTTTTTCTTAATATAATAATCCTTCTACCTGTATTGGATTATTGCTATTTATTTTCCAGTATATTTACATAAATAAGCTGGTTAAACAATAAACAGATTATTGTTCTTCTAATAGTAACCTATATACTACATTAAATTACTCTGCTCTTATGAAATGCATAATACATCTATTTATTTCAGTCTCTTATCATTTCCTTCATCTACTTTAAATACTCTCTCTGTGCTGGAGTATGGTCTGGTCCTTCCAGACGTGAAAAAACACATATTAGAATTATTTTCCATCTATTTCATATTCATTCTTTCAATAAACTAAAAGATTACTAACTCTAACATTTTACAACTAAATATTTAACATTCATTTAACAGTCAAATTTACATTTAACTATCTAACACAGTAAAACAAAAGAATGTAGAACCTGATTAGGATGGACAACAACAGCGTTAGGAGGTCGTTCCTCCCTACCAACTACTGGAGAGCGCTCAAACAATGCTTCCTCGGGACCCTCGATCCTATTCCTGGTCTTCTTGGCTAAGAACTGGTGGAGCATGCAAACAATAGACTAGTCCAATGACTCAGTAAACACTCTGCACTCAGCAGTAAGATCCTTCAGCTGAAAAGCTGCACTAGATCACTTAGCAGTTATCCCCTCAAACTCTTTCCACAATTCCCTTCCATTGAATTTCTTTGAAGTACATTCGCCTAAATGATCACTTCTCTAGAATGAGCAGCCTCAGCTCTCTTCAATAGGCATTTTTATAAATATTGCCTAGGTCTTTTGGGTCAGTTGTCATTAATTGAGCCACCTACTCTGATTCCACTTTCTTGGGGTATCATGACCCCAAATGTAGGGAAATTGACACCTGCAACAGTTGGAAGTGATTTGAGGATGCTGCCACATGTCTGTTTTCTCTCCAGCCAATCTCCTCCTCCAATTTGACCAGTAAACACTCTTTTAACAGCTCTCGTAAGCTGTTGTCTCCACCTTTATTTATTTATAATTAAAATATTTAGAATTACATTAAATATCCTTGACTCTGCTGAGTCATCAATTACAACTTAGCATAANGTAAAATCAAATAAGATAATATTGTTTTTGCAAAAATTGAGGCTTGTGACAGGAAGCATGTGCACTAGGATTGAAAACCGACTTTCGAATGGTTCTCTTTGGCGATTGCAACACTGTGTCAAAAATTGAATTCTCTATTTGAAGGTCACTAGATGGAGGAGGAATGGAAGGCAAGATAAATAAGTCGGATTCTCACGATATTGTCAAATCATTGCAACTCGTGATAAATTGTAGGCTCCAACAGTAATACTTGGCCCAATTTTTAAGAGCACTAACCAATAATACCCATACCCCTGGAATTATTACCTAACTACCTGACAATAAGTGTATAGTAATCTCCCATAGTGTTTTTCTCGGTTTATTGCAACAATAGGATGATCAATAGATTTACTCAGTTCCTCCCAGTATTCTGTGAGTGTTCCCTAATATACGTAAGGTACATGGGATCTCAAATCCGTAGTAGTGTCTTATAATGCACAACTATTTGAAAGGGGCCTTCTGTTATACTCTAGGTATGTGGAATACCCGCACAATCCTTAGGTTGTAGTGCTGACAAATTACGACATCTCCTATGTTTAACGACGTCGGAACACGTCTCTATCCTAAAAATAATAATATTGCTAAGAATTTTAAATTTAAGAAGCACTTAATTTTATCTTGTAGAGGTTAAGTGAATGAGATGAGGTGAATACTTAACTCATAAACCATGCAATTATGGCATGCAAGTCTTTTTCTTTCTTTTTTCAACAAATTCCCTACTTAAAGAGAGAGTGAGAGGTTCTTTTCTTTTTCCAAATTGCAAAAATTCAACCAAATATGAAACTAAAATGAAACAAATTCTTCAAATTATTTTCCATTTTATTAAGAAAAGTGCCAAATAGACCTCTAGGACTAAGAAGAAAAAGGATCAAAATAATGTTTCCAATCAACGATCAAATAATTATCCTTCTATCAAACTCGAATATTTTTTTCCGTTTTTTTCTTTTTATATAGAATTGAAATTCAATCAAAGAAAAAATAAAAATAAACTAAAATAGGAACACAAAAATTCTTTTTGATTTTCAAGTAATTTTCAATCTAAGAGACAAGAGTAAAACAAAACGTTTTTCCTTTAAATTATTATGGAAACAAAAATCAATTTTCCTGTGCTACAGATATCTAATGAAGAAAACAATGATCTAAAAATAATAGAATTTATACCAAAACTCTTCTCAATATTTACACAAACCAAAATAGATCTGAAGCTTCAAAATAATAAGGAAACTAACAGTAAATCCAGTTTTGGGTGGACAAAGGATTGTAAAAAATAATGATGAACCTAAGAGCAGAATTGGATTCAATACCTAAAATAGAGAAATTGACTAAAACTCCAAAATCACTAACAGTGTCACAGGCTACAGGTTAGCACCAGTCCGACAATTGAGAGTGTCACGGGATATCAAATCCCATGTGTGGAATTTTTCCACATCCCCACCCTTCTACCAGAGAGAGGACACGACTATGCTGCTATCAATCTGGGCAAACTAGCCCCATTAACATGATATAAAATGCATAAAACTTAAAAACGTACATAGATGTATAAAATATGCAATCTACAGCGGAAGCATTCACATACATGTTGTTCATACTCATAAAACAAGCAGCATTCATCATGTTCAAGAATTTAACATGTTCATGATAATTTATGAAGAAAATACAATTGCAGAGTTAAATACAAGAATGCGTATCTTGAGAAGAAGCTTCCCCACAACTAGCTATGTTGCTACAATGTTCCACCCAACCATAGGCCAGTGTGCTCCTTACTCTCTCAGCATCACTGCCACACCCGGGATGGGCATGATTTCCACAGGGAACTAAGGGACATAGACTTACACACAACAAGGCCAAACACCCACTGTTAAGCCAATAACCACATCCGAACATAGTCAACCCACTAACAGATGGATTCTTGGACTTAATCAGCCAAGCCAACACAGGGATGCTCTACACAACAAAATCCAGGTTCTGGGTATGAACCAAAAAGGTTTTGGCAACAAAATGAATTTTCAAGATGGGTGAAAACAACCCTCCTAACAACTAATTTGATTTCCAAGGACGCTTTGGCCCTAACATGGCCAAAACGTACTCAACAACTCCCAAAAAAATCGTGGGTCTCTTCTCCCACTCGTAGGGAAATCAATACAACAAATTTCCCCAATCGAGTGATGAGAAACAACAGCAAAAATGCCAAGGAAGACTCCTAGCCACTGAGCCTTGCCCAATCGACTTCCCAAACATGGGAAAACTCCAGAAATATGCAAAAACGTGATTGGTAAAAACGGATTGCTTCACCGGAATGGAATTCCTATGTGAGGAAAATCAGTTGCGTGTGTGCATGGGAGAAAAATGCCTGCACGTGAATGCCAATTGTGGTTTCTCTCTTCCACGTAAGGGAAAAATGGGTTGCGACTACCTCCATGAGTGAAGAATGGGACTCCCTTCCTTCACGTGAGGGTAATTGGGTGAGAGATCTCCCTTGGGAAAGCATGGGGTCAAAGTCTGACAGCCCTACCAATACTGACAGGTAACCATACGCCCCTTTCCCCAACGCAATAACTACCCAACTACTCCTTGGAGAGTTAAGTGGTTGGTTGAATAAGACAAGAAAAGTGGTTGGTAGCTGATGGGTTCTCCTTTTGACACTTGGCTTCTCCCCATTGGATCAAGGTTAAACATCCCCCCCTTATCCTTAGGAAATCATGCCCCCATCTCTTTCATGTTGCATTGACATAGCTAGTTGTGGTTATTTTATTAATTGCATATTTACATGATGTAGAAATTATATTGTACCATCAACTAGCACGATAACCATCAACATCAATTTTAATTTCCAAATCGTACAACACTAAATCCATGGTGGGGCCTTTTCCTTGATCTCCACACCATGATTAATTACAATATTTACATCATATATATTTAATGTAAACGGGGTCAAAACCGGGCTGTTACAAATTTTCTCTCTGTAACCTTAAACAAGGTGTGATAAGTGATAAAGAAAAGTTAAAACAAGTAGGATCTCCAAAAAAAATAGGTATCTAAAAAAGCTAAAAGGTTCTAGAGTGATTATGGATGACCCAATGACTTTGGCAATCAAATCCAAATAGACACGAGGTCAAAGAAGCAAATATAAGAGGACAAAATAATAAATTGAAATAAAAAAAAGGTAATAAGATATTATGGTTCGATCCCCAGTATGGTTTCCAATTTTGTTAACGGAAATCTTCAATCAATACGGATAAAGATTGAGGTCCTAAGTTCGAATGATTTGAATGTAGAACAAAAGAGTACATAACACAAAGCTTTCTCTAGATCAATTAAATTGTTTAAAAATGGAGAAGAAACGTGGCTTTTTGTTGAAGGCTATCCTTTCCTGGATATTTTTGCAACCTTGTTCTTCAGCATTAATGGATAATCATGTAAAATATTCAAGACAAACAAGAGTGAAAGATAAAAAATAAGTTATTCAACCTAAGCAAATTACCAAGGATAAATGTTCTGAATATAAATAATAATTCATGAGAAAGAGGATGTATTAATGTATTAACTAAGAGGAAATAGTTACAACCAAATCCTTGGTGTTGAATATCATTCCATTGAAAATTTTCCCCAAAGAATCACCATGTTTCAAGAGGATGAGAAAGACTCAAGAAAACTCTAGCAGCATTTAGCTACTTTGTTTCTTCATACCTAGCTCATGAGGGGTGAGCTTGTATTTATAGCACATGATTGATAGTTGGGAGATGAGGGATAAGAGGATAAGGGAATATCCCAACAAGTTATGGATTTGGCTAAGATCCATCCTAGTCAGTCGAGATAAGCCTCCATGAGATCTTCTTTCTAGAAGTCTCTCAAAACTTCTCTTGTATGCCTTCAAACAGATAGTGTCACACCCTAGTAAAGGACAAATCGTGAAAATGTGTTTTGCCGCAGCCTGCATGAAGGAAGCATGCAAATATATCTCATGTTTTCATAAGGAAACCTGTGAAAATAAGAAATGTCGCGGGTTGTTAGAAGACAAGATGCAAAAGTGATACTAAATAGGTTGTCTAGAAAGTAGAAATTCATGACTCTCAACTATTAGATAAACTTGGCATAAGTACTTTGGGGATTAAGTAAGGTTCAAGTATACATGGTTCATGACGAAAAATCCATTTAACAATAGAGAATAAAGAATTTCTTATATCTTGATTTCCTTACCAAATGATAAAAAGGCATGGCCTTTTTTGCACAAACACCTTTCTTACGACCAAGCAAGCCATGAAGGTAGTATGCTTCTTGTTTAACATTGTCCTCTGAATTTTCTTCTATGAGGGGAAAACTTGGGATCTGGGAAGAGAAGGAGGCTCACCCAGGGGAGAGGACATGACAAGATTTCAACCATGTCCTTGCATTTGATTTCATTATCTACACTGAAACTCAAACCTATGGGAGATGCGGTGTCATAATCTACTTCGTCCTCCTCCATCATACCACCTACTTAAACGTACGAATAAACCCTTAGTACAATAATTAAAACAAGAGGGATATTGTCAAGCTGGAGGAGCAAGAAGAAAGAAAATATAGAGAGAAAGAGAGCCCTCACACCCTAGATCTATAATAACAAAGAGAGGATAGACGAATCTAGGCTTCGATACCTAAGGCCGCAAGCCCGAAAAAAAATAAGTGAACCACATAGATCCATTTGAGCCCTCTCTGTACCATCTTTTTAATATATATTTATGTGTGTGGGTGCATGTGTATGTGTGTGTGTAGTCTGTTCAGGATACAAAATGGTAGATTTAGTACAAAAAATTGGGTATTTTGGCCTCGCAATGTATCATCATCATAAAACATCTATGTGGACCATTTATAGTTCATGTCACTCATGGTAACATATGATGGCATTAGTGACCCTCATGAGGAGTTGTTCCCAGGAACGAGGTACTCTCGCTACTCATCTCTGCATCCTCTTTAGAAGGTCCTCAACCTCCACCATGGAAACCTACTCGATCAATGCAGTCAAATCACCAAGGACATTGGTTAATGTTTGATAGGCATCTTTGGGTTCCTCCATTTGGATACTACGTCTATATCATGAGAACCCCTAAAGTCGGACTAGTCTGAAATATTTATATGACTGATGTTGAGTTAGTATCCACCACCTAAAACACGTTGTTGATTTTGTTAATTAAACATGAAAAATTTATAATTAAGAAATTGATTTAAAAAGATCTTACCAATTCCACCTAGTGCACTTGCAGTAGGGACTACAATATTTGGATCTCTATTGAATTCTATCCTTCCATAGGGATAGTCATCGATAACTATCACTTGGTACTCCCACCAAGCAAATAAATAATCCTCATATAGACTAGGAGTATGTCTACCTAATTGCAACATCAACCATTTCCATATTATCATTACGGGATCTCATAACACTCTTGTCTCTACATATGCTTGCAGGATAAAGGCAGGTACCCACTCGAAAAAGAAGTTACATAGGAGGCTCCTGAAGCCAAAGGTTTTCATCTTCCCATTCTTGCTTCATGTCAATTTGGATTTTAAACATTCCTATAGTGCAATAATCCAATCATATAATGTAGGAAGCAAATGCTACATGACACAATAAATATGTGGTCGAGAGGCCTGGTGTACCGCTGCCAATCCTATCACTTGACAAATGGTCATGACTATAATCTTGAGGCTCAAATCCTTAATGTCTTTGATTGGCACCTATGTACCAATCTTTTGTGATCCAATTATTTAGTACACTAGTAGAAAAAGTGAGATATATGACTAAATATACTAATAAATGACTAACTTTAGTCACATGACTATAAGTCATTTATTGTCATCCACTTATAACGAACTAAATATGTGACTAAAAAAATTTAGTCATTTATTGGTTGTTTTGATTGGTCATAACTGGTCATTTATTTAATCATAATAGTCATTTATTATCATTAACAAGTAATATATTTATTCATTTAAGTCTTTAACTGTTCTCTTCAATTGGTAGTATATTTAGTCATTTTTGTTCACTAATTTATGTAGATAGGGCATAGAGGAATCGAACCACCAACCTATTGAATGTAAGGAAAGTTCTCTTCCATTGAGATAGCAGCCTTAAATAGAATCAAATTTCACACTGTTAGACCTAAAAATAATTGGTACTTACTAATGCTAAGAATATTTCTCCTAGGGCTTGTTGCTAGACCTAAAAAAATTGTTACTTACTAATTCTAACAATATTTCTCGTAGGGCATGGTTTGACTCATTGCAACATTGATTGTACTAAGATAGAGATGCCACAATTTACCTCAATAGACTCTTGAAGCTTAACTGTAAAATTCAGTAAGTTTTCCTTAGGTTTGACAATCCCAAAACTCCCACAAGCTCACTAGTTAAGAGCTTGGACCACTAAGATATGCTAGTGAGCATCCACATAGTTATTGTAGTATTAAAGTTGTGTTAATTTTTTGGAATATTCATGTAATTGACAACAAAAATTACAGAAAAAGGCTTGATCCCTTCACTAGTCTAGCCAATCAATGAATCATGGATATAGCTTGGAACCATCGGCAAGATTTAGGGATTTTAAAACAAGTCAATGGTCTCTCTAGCAGTGAAATAAGGGTAAAATAGGATTTCCACTATACAAAGGTTTATGCAAAGAGGTTAACACCTTATTCTTCATGGCCTTAGAACTAACACCTCATTCATTTTGTGATCAATCTATATGAATTGACTTCTTTTGAGGTGTTTAGTTCAAACTGATATGGAGAAACTCAGGTTCAGCAACTTTCTAGTTAGGATTCCTGGAGTCGAGTAACTTTTCTATTTGCACTTGAATTTGATCACACTTGACCACTGGGATTCCTTTAGTTGACTCACTTTTATATTGCACTTGAATTTGATTTTACTTGACCACTACCTTCGTGTGAACAATGGTAAATCTTGGGCACTTGAGAAAAGGAGGTGATAGAACACTTAAATGAAAGTTTCGGGAGTATGAAAAGTTTGAGACAAATAGACACCCATGAAATCATCAACTTGGCTTGATTTCTCAACTCTAATTTTTTATAGTGCTATGAGAAAAGCATGGATTCCAAATTCAAATCTCCACAATAATCTGTTTTTTCAAAATGACACTTCAAGCCGATTATACATAAAGAATATGCCAACTCCGCAATATGTAAACATTTGTTCTTAGGTTCGATGAACATGATCCAAAGAAATTGTGAAATAAATTATACTTAGATCCCCAAAACACTTTCATTTACCCACAATGAACCTCACTTATGTGTTATTTCAGTTGGATGGAACCTTGGGTAGTTCAAACAAAACCACTAAGGAATCCAAACCACTTCATCTTGAAAACAACTGCTAGATATGCTTGTTCCTATAGTGAAGAACATTTGGAGTTATATATTCAGCACCATTGAACATATTTCAAGGGGTAATAGTCTAGAAGGGATGGTGAATTTGATGTTGTTATGGATGTTACATCAAGTAGCAACAATAAGGATGAATTTGATTCATTGAATCCTATTGGGTACAAGTAGAAAATCTTGAGTGTTGTTGAGAAAGCATATCCAAAGACCAGTAGTGTGAAGGTTAATGGGGATGCTAATTATTTGAGCCAAACAAGATTTGACCAACATAATATCTCACCATTAGCACTTAACGAACAAAAGCAGTTGGATATTAGCAATGACTATTGTGCAAGAAGTAACTCTTCCATCTATTCTAAAAGGCAAGGATGTGTTGGCCAATACTAAAACTGGCACTGGCAAGACAATAGTGATTCTGCTTCCTGCGCTTGAGGTGATAGTTAATTCACCATTGGTCCTCCAAGATCAGAAAAGGCTGCCTATTCTTGATCTTGTCATTTGTTTCGGGAACTGACAAGTCAAGTTGTTGTCAAGGCCGATACTTTAATGAAATTCCATGCAAATATTGATGTACAAGTGGTTATCATGATTCAGGGTAACTAGATTACATGGAGAACAAAAATGGCTACAAACAAATCCTTGCAAACGGTTACCATGGATGGTATTCTACATACAAAAGATGGTACAATGTTTTGTCCTTGGGGAAGAAATGAGCTATGATGACATTTTATGACATTACTTTATAATATTTGTTCAAATTACGATAGAATAATCTATGAAGGATTTTGTGTAGCAGATTGTCAAATATTAGAGATTGAGAAAGAACTATCACATATTGCACTACTAAACTTGTCATTTTACCAAACAGCTAGATGATGTTTATGATCTGAAATTAGATTGCTTGCGGCCCTTTTTTAGTATGAATCGATTCTTATGAACTAGAGTCTGTAATTTCAATTGATGATACTTATTTGAACATTATAATTTTGGGGAATGGAATCCTAGTTATACGATTTACAGATTAATGTTGTAGTTTCTATTAATTTCCCAATTCTAGAAGAAATTTGATTTGATACATTTTCCACATCCCATACTAAACTTGTTGAGAATGACACATATACTTGTCTCAATTCCATGAATTCAACATATTGGAACGAATGACACATATAGTTGTCTCAATTCTATAAATTCAAGATATTGGCATAGTTAGTGTAGATACAGTTGAAAAGATAAATCTACATCTAAAAGCTGAAATGGAACAACCTTGGTCATTTTTCAGCTACCCGAACACCACTCTAGAATGATATAGTGTCCTAGTGGCCCCAAATCTCTAGGCTATTTTTTAGGTGTCAACAATTATGTTCACATGGGATTTAGTTTACCAGGGAAGAGTACTTAAGAGAGGAGACAATAACCAATAAAATACTCTCCCATACTTCCACTCTTAAGATCTCCTACTTATTCAATATATTTATTTATCTTGACATCTTTTGAAACTTCACAATCTGATGTTATTGTATTACTGAAGTTCAAAATCCATCCCACTTCACCGATAAATCGATTGCTTCCTATAAGTCTCAAATTGCACCACAAGTTGCATGGGAGAAATACCAACTCTCTTGAATATCTTGTTATGACCTCAAATTTCTTTTGACATTTCTTATTTGTATACTTCCCATCAAAAAATGTTTTGTTTAAAATTTTGGTCTTCAATAATGAATATTTGATGAGACATTAACCCTTCCATAATAAAGTTTTAATAAAAAAATAACCCTTCCATAACGAAGTTTTAATAAAAAAAATAACCCTTTTATAGTGACGTTTTAAGTAAAAAAACTACTTGTGAGTTGTTGTTTGCAATTACACTAAACATTAATAATAAGTAACCACTTTTCAAATTATCAACTTGTTCAACAACTTTCTGTAATACAATATATAAAACTATAAACGAAAACAAAAATTTTCATTATAATCTCATAACTAAATAACCAAAATTATTCTATAATATGAATACATCAAAAAGGATTTCAACAATACCACGTGTGCAAGGTCTCATCCCTTCACCATATCCCACCTAGGCACCATTCTCAATTTATTCATGGCCACATATAAATATCATTAATCAATCGTATTTATGACTAAGACATGGTTAAAATAATTTCTTAATCCCCTTCTTACATGTGTAAGGTTCGTATCTTTCACCGTACTTGTATGGATGCCAATGTTTGTATGATTCACCATACTTGTATGGATGCCAATGAAATCCTTGTTTTTACCAAGTGTAGAGGTATCTCACTGAATTATTCAATTCAAGATAGATGGCCATTGGGGCAAAGGAAACAAACTATACATACACATTTTTCAACCCAACCCAACAAATCTCACGTGGATATTTCTTTTCTTTGCTCATTAAATCCTTAGGAATATTCTTCCCTTCAAGTATTTTTTTTAGTGTAGTTGGAGAGAATCCATTATACTGATTATCTTTTGGGGACAACTTGTGAGAGTAAGTCATAGGCTCTCAAGTAACCAATGAATATCAATTTTAAGGAAGGGATAGGATTGCTTAAATAAACCAAACTATATGCTTTTTTACAAACATCCATCTCTCATCTTAGGCTCACAATGGTCATTTTCAACTAACGGATGAGCATCAACTTTAAGGAAAGAATAGGCTCACTTAAATATCCCAACCTCTATGTTCTTTTACAAACATCCATCTCTATCTTAGGTCTCTCAACACTAATTTCTTGAATTATCTAATTTCATTTTTTAATAAAAACAACAAAAACAAAACATATATTTCTTAAACAATACATGCATGTAATCATAATAATTCCAAAATTTGAAAAAAAAACCAATAAAAATGAATGAATTTCTATGAAAATAAAACATTTCTACTAGATACTATAACTCCATAACTACATAAGAGATACATTTCTCACACAATAATAATACTCAGTCTTATACCTCCATAACTACATAAGAAATACATTCCTCACCCAATCCCATATAAATTCGTAATGTACTTCTCAAGTCATTTCTCTTGGATTGACTTCATAAAAAACATATGAACTCTTAAAATGGCACTTGGCAATGAAAATTTACTTGGATAAAAGATCCAAGGATAATATTTCATTTATTGTCCAATTACTTAGATATTAGATCCAAGGATAATATCTCATTAATTGTTCATGTTCCTGGCCTGATTTGTATTAAAATAACAAGCAGTACGGTTATATTTTTACAATATAGCAAATCAATGAGCCATCATTTGCACATTGATTCAATATGAAACAAGCCACCCATAGACTAGCAGGATATCGCTAATTCTCAATTATGATTATGATTAAGGAACTGTGTGTGTGTGTCGACTATTGTTTCAATCTATGCAGTTGATATAATCCCAAGTATATTGCCTTGTATTATATTGAATTTAGTTGATACAGCGAATCTCATGCAGTGACGTCAATGTATTTATAAACACAGTAAAACAACGCTCCCCACCGCTTTCCATCCACATTTTCTTGGGATATGCTTCAAACCTGGATATTCCATACCGCTTTCCATCCACATTTTCCTGGGATATGCTTCAAACCTGGATATTCCATAATTATTAATTCACAGTCACCAGATTTAATGTGAAACATTCATAGGTACTCCAAGCAACAAAGTCACTGGTTTCACCCGATCTGGAACCAATATTCAATTCGGGACCAACATTCTCACCTATTGGTGAAGTTGTAATCCAATTTTAGATCCTCTGGTACACCGGAATTCCACATCCTTATGAGGGGGTGGTTCCTCTTCAAGGTCAAGGAGGAAAATGACTGCACAAAACTGCTAGACAAGAGGTGAAAATGGGGCCCTTCAGGATTGATTCTCATAAAATGGCATATCAACTTTAATGCAAGGAAGGAACCACACAATGTACAGCAGATTTGGGTGATCCTGCCAGGACTGCCAATGGTGTTTTGGCATAAACACATTTTAGAAGCAATTGGAAATAAACTAGGTAAGTTTCTCATGCTAGAAGATCACTGGGAGGCAAAGGTAGACAAAAGGTGTGCCTGAATCTTGGTAGAAATGGATATAAGAGAAGGTTTGTTCGAAGAAATTCTAATTATAATGCATGGAAGTTCATGGACACAACAACTAGACTAATGGAATCTATCGTTTAGATGATACAACTGCAGGAAGGTCGACCATCTACTGAAATACTATGAACCGAACCAGAACGGACAACCAAAAAAAACACATCTTAAAAAGATTTGGGTCAAAAAAACTAATGGAGATGAACAGAGATCCGACCCAAATGGACATGCAGCAGAGTCAGTCTTAAATGTGAAAGACAGGGAAAAGGACGTTGGGTGCAAAGAGAAGGTGGTGAACCAGAAATTAAAAAGTATTAAAGAAGATATGGATAAAGAGGATGGGTGCCAACTCAAGGTGGCAGAAAAAGGCATGGCGTGCCTCGAACCCGGTCCAAGCGCTCCTACGGTCAAAGAAGGTAATTATGTTCATAATCTTGACATTTTTTGCTCTTCCTTAATTAAAAATCTAACTCATAAAGAAATCGGGTTAAACGATATTGAAAATAAAACAGAAGAATAGTTATTGAGTTACACATAATCTTCTGAAAAGATGAAAAGGAAAATCCAAATAATAAGATGGAATTATGGTCTAAGGTCCAAATCAAGAACGGGAGTTGACCAAGTTTCATCAGGAGGTCTAGCTCGTAGCCAAAACCAAAGGATGCAAGAAGGACAGAAATCATTTCTAACCATAGAACAAAAACAACCGGCGAAATATATTAAAGAAGGAAAACAACTAACCATTAGAAAGGCTCTTAGAGTGGAAAATACTTGTCCAAGGGTTCCTAATGCTATCCTTCTCCTTTAATACTAGGGGACTAAGGGGGGGCTCCAAATTAATAGCCCTCAAATGAATGATAAGCATTATAAAGCCAAAGGTTGTGCTACTGCAAGAAACGATGGAGGGGAAGAAAGTGAAGGAAGTTTTGAGTGGTTTTTTGAGAGACTGGAAGATGGAGGAAATAGATGTGGAAGGACATTCAGGAGGTCTAATCACAACATAGAGTCTCGAAGTATTATGCCACTTGACATCTTTCCATGAAGCAGCAATAAGAACTGAGTTGCAGGATACAGAAACTTCGACTATCATGTATTTTCTAAACGTATACAGACCTTTCCATGGAAGAAGAACTTACTGAGAAAAAATACTTAACTCAGGCATGTTGGACCACTCAAACCTAATACTAGTGGGATATTTGAACTTAACCCTCACTTCAGGAGAATTCTAGAGGGGAAATGCATGCAGTGATGCTTTAAGCAATTTTTTGTGTGTTTTATTTGAGGAGAAAAAACTAATTGATGTCCGGCCTTTAAAAATGGAACCCACGTGGAGGAATAAGTGCAGTGGGGATCAAGTAATCTCTAAAAGGCTAGTCCGTTTATTAGTTGTAGAAAGTCTGCTTCAAAATCATTTGGTTTGAAAATCGACATTGGAAATAGGAGGGATTTCGGATCATCGACCGACTACATTATCAATAACAATTCTGGAAAAGAAGCGGCCCTCCCCTTTCAAATTCAACCCAGCTTGTTTGGAAAAGGAAGAATACTAGAATTTGGTTACACACAATTGGATGCTACTAAAAAAAACTAGCTCAACCACCTACATGCAACAATTGGTAGAAAACCTAACTCGAATCAAAAAAATCTCAAAAGAGTGGTGTCAGAAGCATAAGGCCTTTTCCCAAAAAGAGTTGAGAGAAACGGAGAGTAAGATACAAGAAATATTCAATTCAAACAAAACGGGAATCTTCACCAATGAATAATTGGATTCCTTAAAAGCAACAGAGACAAAAATAAGTAACATGTTAGTTAAAGAAGAGAAGCACTAGCTGTTGAAAAGCAAATATTTATGGCTAGCGAAAGGAGATAATAACACCAAGTCCTTCCATCGCTTCACCTCACATAGAAAGAACATAAGCACCATAGTGGAAATAAAATATTCACATGGGAACACAGTTCATTATTTCCAAGACAGAGCAAAGGCAACAGTAGATCACTTCAAATCTCGTTTTAAGGCTCCTCAGGGATGCCCATTCTCAGAAATACTGGAAGTACTAAATCTCTTTCCTAGACTAATAACAGAGGAAGTGAAGGAGGATCTATTAAAAGAAGTGACCGAGGAGGAATTAAACTCGGTTATCCATTCCTTTCAGGAAGGGAAAAGCCTGGGTCTAGATGGATTCACCCTGGAATTCTTTCAAGGATTTTATAATATGGTGAAGTCAGATTTGTTGAAGGTGGTTATAGAATCGTAGAGAGCTGGTAAGATACTAGGAGCAATGAATGCCACATTCATCACCCTAATAACTAAGAAGCAGAAAGGGGATACCTTTGAATACTTCAAACCAATTTTGTGTTGTAATTTGGTTTAAATTAATAGCCAAGATTGCAGCACATAGGTTAAAACCCATACTCAGCAAAGTAATATCAAAAGAACAAATTGGTTTTCTGTTTAATAGACAGATCCATGATGTAGTATTGTTGGAACAGGAAGCAATACACATAGAGACAAATTCGCAGCTTTTTCCCTCAAATTAGATCTCTCCAAATCTTATGACAGGGTAAGCTATACTTTTATACATCTACTAGTAATTCAAATAGGCATGCAAATGGAGGTTGTCTATTGGATAATGGGTTGTATTCAATCAACCTCGTTTGTCGTATTAATCAATGGTGATCCCTCTCAGCTCTTCAAACCAACAAGAGGCCTAAGGCAAGGTTTCCTCCTCTCTCCATTTATGTTCCTTCTTTTAGCAGAGGCTTTAAGCCGAATTATTCACAAAGAAAAAGAGGAAGGAAAGATTGAAGGGGTCAGGATCTCAAGTATATTGGATCTAACCCATATTTTGTTTGTAAATGACGTGTTACTGATGGGAGAAAGCTCAATGTCCAATCCTTGGTAAAAGTTTTGGAGAAATATCAAAAGGAAACAAGAATGGCTATAAACATCGAAAAGTGAAAGTTGGATTTTAATAATCTTCCGAATGAAATCCTCACTAGAGTAAGGGAGATAGTCCCTTATCCTGCAACTCCTATAGCGGAAGGGTTTAAGTATCTGGGTGTTTACCTTAATCCAAATGTCTACGCATATCAAGACTGGCTGCGCCTTTTCAAGAAAGTAGAAGTGAGAATTTCAATGTGGGAAAACCGTTTTCTATCCAGAGTAGGAAGATTGATTTTGCTCAAAGCAGTCCTTCAAAGCATACCAGTATATTGGGCATCAATAGCATATATTCCGAAGGGAATACTGACAAAAATAAGGGGAAAAAAATGCTTATCCTTCCTTTGGACGGAAAGAAAACAGACAAAAGGTATCCCACTAGTTAAATGGACTACCTTAACCCTCCCCAAATCAATGGGAGGATGGGGAATCAAGAATCCCGATCTTTTCTGTAAATATTTGGATGCAAAATCCATATGGAGGTTGGTAGAGAACCCAGGATCATTGTGGGGAAGAACAATGTTCTCTAAGTACTCTCTATATTCCTCTGTAGTATATTGGTTCTAACAACCAAACAAAACACACAAAAATGGTTCGATAGGTTGGAAGGCATTCGTTTAGGATTTTCCTCTAGTCGGCAACTGGGTGGAATGGAAGATAGGTGATGCAAGCAAAGTATGGGTAGGAGAATATCCATTGGTAGGATTTGGTGAGGATTATTAATTATTAGACCAAGTACTTATTTATTTAAGAGATAATAGAGTCACAACACTGGCAGAAGCCGAAGCGCAACAACCCCAGTTGAGAGGCAAAATGTGTTGGAAAATGGCCCAAGAATTGGTTTTACTGGGAGCATCAGTGGTAGAATAGAATTGTTATGTCACAATATTAGTCAACTATTGCATTCATATGGAGGAGGACGAATCGGACAAACTCATTTAGACAAAAAATGGCAAAGACGGAAGCTTCTCCGCAAAACTAGGTTATGAGGTAGCAATAAGAGATGAGCGAGAAGGTGAGCATCTATGGTGGTGGAAGAAAATCCAGAAGATTCCAGGCCAGCTAAAAACAATTCTAACGTTGTGGCTGGCAATAAGCAACAAACTTTTAACTTGGGAAATCCTGACAAAGAAAGGATTCTAGGGGACGGGAATATGAGTGTTGTGTAAATCTGCAAATGAGACAAAATCGAGACAAAATATCATTTATTATGTATTTATTCATATGAAGGTCATGTCTGGGAAAAGGTCGCTAGAATACTAAACCAAGCATATAAAGCCAAATTGGAGCTCACATTGGAACAAAGCATCAAGAAATGGTGGACTGATGAAGGGGTACGTAACTATGAATCTTTCCTTGCACTATTTGTTTTTACCATCTGGGAAGCAAGAAACAAGGAAGTTTTTCAAAACAATTGGAATCCACCAAAAATAACAGAGATCCTTCTTATGAAGAAAGTAATGGAGCACCGAAATATGCCCAAATCAACCCCGTTGAGAATGATAATAGATCCAAAGATAAATAAAACAATTCCCTGGGCTTATTTTGATGGAGTCAGCCAAGGGGAACCACCACTAGAAGGAGCAGGAGGAGTTGTGTATCTAATGGAAAATAAGAAGATAGATATAAAACTTGCTCCTGGTCGAGATTCAAACGGAAAAGGAGAACTCTCAGCACTATGGGTCGTCCTCAAGGTAGCCATAAATAAACAATTGAAAAATTATAGTTGTTTGGAGACTCCAAAATGGTAATAGAATGGTCCAATGGGAGAATTCAAATCAATGCACCACATCTCCAACATCTATTGACAACCATCAAAGAACAGTTAGATTTTTTTGAAACTCTAACCTTCACACACATATACAGGGAACTAAATTTGGAAGCATACAAACTATCTAAATTGGCACTCGCTCTCCCCCAGGACTAACAGAGGTAGAGGAAAAAAGTAACGATTAGACGGATAACCAATTTCTAGTTATGTCAGAGAAAAGATTTGGTGAAATACAAGGGATCTTGATGAGAAATAGAAGGAAACAAAGAAGAAAATGATTTTGTGAAAAGAATACCAAACCAGACTAGGAAAATGGAAGAATGCCAAAATTTTCAGAAGTTGTACAAAAGCCATGAAGGCCACACTTGTTGTTGTAAGCTTTATATGGGCAGTTCAGGTTTATTCGAAAATAATAAAGATATTTTTTTCCATTGGGGTTAATATATATATATACTCCACGGTGGGTGATCATCAAAGAGACAAGGGTGCAGTAGTGATCCAGATGGAGATCGGTGGCCACCCACCTATTCCACTGGCTCAAAACAATTGTCCATTGTGGCAGTTTCCTAGTTATTTTTCTACGGTTTTTTGGGTCCCAAACTTCCGGGGTTGTTTTGAGGCCCTAAATGACATTTTTTGGCAATTCGGGTGGCCAAACAATTGACCTTGGCATACATATGGCCACAGTTGAAAGTTGTAAATCTTGGATAGATATTTCCAACAAGCTATCAAGCACTCAAATCGGAGATCATATGCAAAAGTTGTGACCCCCGGGAAGTTGACTGTTCAACTTACCACCTTGGGGCCGCAAACTTTATGACGGTTCATCTTCTAGGGTTATGTTTTGGACTTTTGGGGTTCTTTCCCTCGTTTTTATTATATATAGGCCCCTTTGGCCTCACTTTGTATTCAGCTTGGCATGGATGAGTGTAGCAACCACCTCTTTTCTTAAAGATAGCTACCACCATTCTAGCAATTGTATTACAGTCTGTTCTATTTCCGCCATTTAATAGAATATGTGTTTACTGTATCTCTGTTATCTTTGCAAAATGTCTATTATTATGATTCTGTATATGTTCTTTCATTTCGTTCACGCATAAATCCGGATCAAGTAGCCGACCATGACATCGTACAAACAACATAATGCATGTGATATAGGTTGCAACCTTCTACTAGGAAATGGAGTGGAGATATTCCTCTTTAGGAAGATGATGATCACCAGGAAAGAAGAGGCTCAAACAGGGCCTTCTCTTCCCATTTATTCTAGTATTGTTGCTTTAATGATAAAGATAATGCAATATCGACTTTCATTGAATCGAATTTTTTACAATTGAGAACGACAGTGGAAAATTAGTCATTTTTCTTTGCGTGAATTATTATTTAGTTGTATTTTTTATGCAATGACTAAATTAGTTTTTTTAATTTAGTCATGTTTATTTGTGTTGCTAAAATTTAGTCACGTTTAGCTTAAAAACACTATTGTGACTAGCGTTTTTAGTCACGTAGTAATTTATTTGTCAATTTCGACTAGTGAGTACACTACCACATATTCATCAATGGCCATCCCTCCAATACTTTGAGCTCTAAAGTTCAACACCTCTCCTTGACATGAGAGTCCAGTAAAAAAGTATATATATTCAACTTCTTTTTTAATAAGTTGACCAAATGGCACGAAGACATTTCCCTCTAGATACCAGTACCCTATCAAAAGCTGGAACAAGCGATTTTGAGTGCACATATCACTTCAAAAAAATTCCAACCCACAAGTTCAAAGCACTTCCATTACTTTAGGGTCTTCAAGGGCATAGTTATCAATCTCCTCGTGTTCATTTTCCCTCCATTCTATCACAATCTTCAAAAACCAATCAAATTTTAGCCTAGAATTTATTTTTTTTCCCATTTGCGTAGACATACGTGGGATGTAGTGTACACGGGAGAATATATACACTTCTTGTAGTGCACTAACGTGTATCTACTATCTCATATGCGCCTTGTGCCAAAGAAACATGTGTATTCAATTTTTTCCAAGGCTTCTTTAAGGAATAAAAATTGGAAATAAAATGCAACAAATGAACACTAGAATCAAAGAGGAGGGTAAGGTCTTCTACCTAGATCTGATGGAACCTTGAACAAACGCTCACAGCCTCTAGAATTGTCACTTGAAGATTAAGTTTCAATGCACACCAAACACTCAAATTTTCAAATTTTCAAAATGATATGGTAAAAATGAAATTTTGCCCTAATTTATATTTAATTTTTTACCCACTTTTCTATAATTGGATATAATTTTTGTTTTTGGAAACTAATGATGAATATGTTTTAGGGTTACTAAGCGTATTATATTGGAGTTTTCATGTAGAGGGATTTTTTTTTGGCCACAATGTCATTTTTTATAGGTATTGTTTTCATAAACTGGCATATATGATAGGTTTTTCCCACCTTTGCATTTTGCATTATTTTTCTCAGTTTTGAAACACCCTAGGATATGTTTGCGAGGTTATGAAATTCAACCTTATGTTGCATATATATGTTATTTCATTCGCAATAGAGCCTTACTTTACATGGGTATCCTAAAATTATATCATTTGTCTTATGGTACCCATGCTTATGTATTTTTAGGACTAAGAGTCCCTTAGTAATGTTTCTTGACTTCATGTTGAAGACTCATTCTTCTTCTTTATCTTATTTGTTGTTCATTTTCTTATGGGGGACTCTCACCATTTTTTTAAGTTGTAAATGCATTCGCATCTTTCCTTCTTGTGCTTTAGATCCTAATGTCGGCTTTCTAATTAACACTATTAATAAGCCTCATTTATAATCTCATCGCCCTTAAGTTTTAGCTCATTTTATCTTTGCAACTTGACACTTGGTTACCTAGTGGAGGAAACACCTTTGAGTGTCTTTATCATGCTCATGCTCCTTGTATTATGCATAGGTTTGTTCTTTGCGCTTGGAACTAGTTCTCTTGTCCTTGGCACTCATCTCCTCTCATGTATTTTAGCATTATTTTATTCTTTTTCATGCTTTTATAATATGGAAAAAAATAAAACAAAAAATATTTCAAAAAAGATGGATTGGAAAGAATTAGTTCTTATTTATGTTTGGTAGCAAGTCATGTTTCCCTTAAACAAAGCACATTTCCTTGAGTCATTATCTCTATAATACGGGTTTCTAGTATGGCCTTAAGAAACTGAACTCATTTATACATTGTCTCCCCCAATTAGTTACTCTTTTGGTCCCTATGGAGAAGTTTGTTGGTATCTCATATATCACATACTTATGTCTTGTTCTTTCTTGAGTCTATGTTTCCTTAATCACGTATTGTGTCATGCTTATGTTCAAGATAAGTTTTAACCTGTGTCAACCACTCCTTGGAACTCTTGAATTTAGTATGTTATCCTTTCCAAGTGTCAAGTACATTTCAAACTTAATCAATTTGTTCCACCAAATATTTGTCCTTTTGCTGCTATCTCATGTTGGATGATGGGGCCGGATGCCTCAATTCCCTCCTTCTAGCGGATCCCTTCCCATCGACTTCAAATCATCTATTATGGGACAGTGATCTAGAGTCTTTTAGTACCTTGAAACTTATAATCATCGGTGGAATTTTTCTTTGCTACCAACGGTGGGAATACATCAATGTCCTCTGATCGTTAGAGTCTACAAGTGTTCGACATCAAAACATCTATTAACGCTTGTTAGATTGTACTAGGTACCTTGACTCTTTTGATCATTATTGGTGAGTTGGGTTGCATTTGTTAATAATATACATCAATGACCAGTATTCAAACGATGTCTTTATACTATGTTCTACTTCAAGACATCTATTCACATAGTTTAGATTCATACCTGTGTTGGTTGGTTCGAAGACGTTGAGTCCAATATATAGCATCACATATTTTGTTATGACTCAAGTTGAGTTGGATTGTCATTTACTCATAGTATGACGTTGATTCTTATGGAGATTGACTTGTCTAGTACTTGTTTACATATATCTTTATTTAATTCTAAGACATAGAGATCCACTATGTATTGCTTCATGGCTATGATCTCTTTTTGACATGGATATGGAGTGTATTCATTTTTTCATGGCCATTATCACTGCTTATATATCACATGGATCTGCATTGTACTTGAGTTGGCGACCATAATTTGTATTACTTTTGAACATGGGTATGCCCAACTTGGGAAAAAAATTGACTTGTTCTATTGTAGGTTCACTGCTTATGGGCAGTGTTTGACTACTTCTTTTGGGTTCACCTTGAATGACTTACTTATGAATATTCATAATGTATTTCAGCCATCAGATGTCCTTCTGACCTCACATATTAGGGGGCATCTGATATCGCATATTTTTCCACATCATTGCAATGATGACCAATTTGGCCCTTTTTATGATCTTCATCATTTTTTGAAACTTCCTTGTCCCTATATGGATTATAAAACTATCCCTTCTTAGTAAAAATATCTCAAAAATCCCACTTTTGTTCATATACATGCCTTACATGTGTATATGTTCCCTAACATTGCACAACAAGCATTTGACTTATTTTGAGGGTAACAAATAAATATTTATCAGGAAAAGTGAAAACAACCTCACTGGATTCAACCTCATTTTTTCAGTAGATAACTCCCTAACTGCCTCACTAAAAGTATAAAATAACGTAGGAAAGCATGAGAAGGAGGAGAGAGCGATATAGCATCCTTATGCTGAAATTCTGCTTATTGAACCATAAAACCTATTTCCAAGTCTGCAAAAATTCCCCCATATCTAGAAATCTTCATTTCCAGCAGCATCCTTTCCTTATCTAGCAATGAAATTAGCCTTTTGTTTATTTGGACTTGTTTGTGTGGAGTGAGGAGAAGTTATGCAAGTGTGGCCAAGACAAAGGAACTCATATTCTGGTTGTGAAATAGTTTCGCAACCAAGAGAATGTGTAAGTATCATGTATCTTTTTTTTTTGTTATATAACAAAATCTCTTTCATTTCTTGTAATGTCTTGATAGTTTCAAACATTCAATTTTCATTTTAACCATTATATTTTCATTTTTTTGTATGTGTTCTTGTTTATACTTTGTGATTGTAGGTTTTCAAGGACATTTGTGTATTAGATATTGAGAGTAAGGATCTTCTTCAACCAAGGGAGTCCGGGTAGGAATTCGATCTCTTAGTTCTCAATAATTTAAAAACTGTAGATATATTTAATTGCATTTCTGAAAGGATTGTTTGAGTTGTTTATGGGAACTGAACTGTGATGGCTCTAACCCATAGCCATTAGGTGATTTTCTCGAAACAAAAGTGGCCGGGTGTCCCTCTCCTTCCTCAATTGTCTCTTCCATGTTATGTTGGGGCATGTGAGCATCGCAAGGTGTCATTCAAAATTCATTTTTGTATCTAATAAGTACCCACACTTATTTTTTTAGTGAAAATGTACCCATGATTGATGATATCTTTTATGTCAAATTTCTTTATATATATCAATTTTCTATATTTTTTATTTTCAAGTTACTCTCATGAGCATGTTGGAGTTATGTTTGCTAATAATTTATGTGGCCCTTAATATCATGAATCGCCTTCATTGGATGTCTATTATCTGTAATGATAATTAATATGTTGACCAGCCATCATCATTTAATAGACATTAATGATTTATCTCATAATAATGGTTAGGGATAGAGTTAGATAATCTAACTTTAATATCTTTGAAAGGAGTAAGTTAATAAATGGACAAATTTAACTTACTTTCAATGGAAATTCTCCCACAAATTAGACAGGAATCTTATTGTCCACATGGAAATTGTTACCATAGAACTTTGTCTTAATTAGTATTAGCCCATTTTAAAACAACCAAAATCGCCAAATTTTCTAAAAAAAATGAGTGGATAACCATAAAACCTTCCTAAAAAATGGGATAAGTTATTAACTCTACAAACTCAACTCTTTTTACATAGAAATTGTTCCTCAAAGTTTATAAGATTTTTTTTGGAAAGACCATAAACCTTTGCCATTATATTTTTTACCTATTTTAAATAAACATAAATTATTTAAATTTCAAAATAAACCAAGATGAAACTTTATCTCATCTCAAAAAAACAAAAAATGTATATTAAAAAAATGAATGTGTCCTCTTAAAAACTCAATTTGTGTCTAAATGTAATTCACACCACAATTATANTCAATATCAATTCAAAGTACTGATAATTGGTCATTAATAAAAAACATCACTATCATAATTCATACAAAAAATTCTATCAAAGTGTCAAAGCTTTACATTGCTAGAGCATCACAACCCAAATACTTCAAAAATAACAGTCCAACACTATTGTAAACTGATACAAAGTTTTCAAAAAAACTTTACATCCAAATTCTCATATCGTAAATGATACTGCAATTATAGAGTCTATCCTCTATCATGCCCAAAACATCATTACAAAACATTACCAACTGTTCACTACAAAATAGTCCATATCTTCATTAAAAGAACAGAATAGTTTCAAAGCATTCAGTGCCCGGTGTTCAGTAATCTGCCAGGATCCATCCAGAACATGAGCTCCATCTTTAGCTAAATATCTGCAAGAGAATTCCTTTCTCGATATATATGCTTAAAATCCACAAATTCAAACATATCGGCAAATCTGTTGATTTCATGAAGAATTTGTGCTAGCTGAATATTCTGAATTCTATACTTACCAGATGCCCAATTAATAACCAGCTGCGAGTCACCAAAAATATGCAACTTGAAAAGGTGTTTATCCAGAGCCAAAGTAAGAAGTAATTTCAATCCAAGAATCTTTGCAAAATTATTAGTCTCATAACCCAAACTTGCTTTGAAGCTAAAAACTGATCATCAGATATGAAAAGCAATCCACCAGCACCACAAATTTTTGGTTCTCCAGATGCAGAACCATCAAAATATCCCCATGGAAGAGATTTATCAATCACTTCCTCAATAACAGATCTGATTCTAACTGCAATAATATCTTGAGGAAAAGAACTCAAGAATCCCCAAAAAAGAGGAGAAACATGAACAAGAGATAGAGTAAAATCATCAAAACAGCTCTGATTTCTTGCCTTCCAGATGAACCATAAAACAATCACAGGTAAAGACCTAATATGTTTCACTTCCCCCTTAAGACACCAAGTCTTAAGACAAGATATCACCGAATTTCCAGTCCATAAATTGTTAAGCTTTAACTTAGAATCAAGTTCGAACCAAACACTTATGGAAAAAGAGCAATCCACACCCAAATGATAGTTAGTCTTTGTATCCTTCTTACACAGATAGCATCTCCCAGGTCCTTCCCTACCCTTCCTACAAATGACATCCCAAGTTAAAGCTTTATCAGATAAAATGAACCAACAAAATATTTTTTCCTTAAGGGGACATTTAAACTTCTGTAGGACCTTCCACCACCAAGAAACTTCCTCCTCATTTCTATCCAAAACCAGCTATAGATAACCAACTTTAGGCGAATATTTCCTAGATTTTGATTGATTCCATATCAGTAAATCTTCTTCATTTGATAGTCTGACATGACTAGCTTTAAGAATAGCCAAGTAACCATTCCAACAGGTAACCTCCTATTGTTCCAGTAATCCAATCAATTCAGCAAAAAGCCACCCCGGCTCCATTAGCATAGACACCCCATGATAGCCAATAAGAAAATAAATTCCTAAAGAATGAAGTTTATCCAACAAAAAGGATGGTAAAACATGACTCCATTTACAACCAACTCATGGATCCAAGCCAAGTCTAACATCTACACCATTTCCAGCCTTCCAAACAAGATAGTTGCCTATAAGATCAAAGGACCATAAAACATCTTTCTAGTAGATAGAAATACATTTTTTCTGTTTGACAGGGACTCCGATCCAATCCAATAAATATAAAGGATGAACATATTTCTGAATAACTATCTAAACCCAAAGGTCTGAACCATGGATAAGGTTCCAAACACTCTTGTTAGCAAGAGCTTTTGCGAAGAAAGCAAGAATATTCAACCCCCATCCCCCCAAAAACTTTGGACATGCTAAATCTTTCCAAGAGATCCATGGTACTCCGAAAGAGTCTTTGTTTCCAGACCATAAAAATTCGAAGCATAACTTTCGTATCTTTTCAATAATGCCCAGGGGAATCCAAAAATGCATCCAATAAACTAGGATAGCCTCTAAAACAGATTTGACCAGGGTGAGCTTACCTCCCTTAGATAGCCATCGAAAACTCTAGTTCTTAATTCTTTTTTCCACCTTAGCTACCAACAAGTCCCAATCCTTCAGCGATTATCTGCAAGATTTGAGATGAAAACCAATACTTCAAGCCAAACTCAAGTTTCGCAACAGAGAAAGAGAAAATATTCTGTAATGAAATTAACTCAAAGTCATCCAAACCAAAGTGCAATAAAGAGGATTTATCTTCATTTATCAGCATCCCAGATGCCTTACAGAAAATTAGCAAGACCTCATACATGGTTGATAAAGATTGATCAGATCCATTAGAGACCATTACAATATCATCCACAAAAAGAACATGGGATAATGTAATGTCATTACCAAAAGAAATGCCATGAAATTCTCCACGGACTTTAGCTGAAAGTAAATCCCTACCCAAACCTTCAACAACAATAAGAAAAAGCAACGGAGCAAGAGGGCATCCTTGCCTAAGACCCCTACCAGCTCTAAAGAAGGAAGAAGTTGCTCCATTAACTAGTAAGGCAAAAGAAACATAAGAAACTCTACTCATAATCCAAGTGATAAAGGTACAAAAAACCCCATTTTGGAGAGAATTATCCTCAGGTAGGTCCAATTAACCCTATCGTACACTTTGGATAATTCAGTTTTTAAAACCACAAACTTCAGCCTTTTACAATGAATAGTATGAATACCTTCTTGAATGACTCCTGCATACTCCTAGGAAAGAAACCAAACTATTCACCAGAAATGTACCTATCAAGAAATTTTGTGATATGGAAAGAGATAATATTTCCAATGACCTTATAAATGTAATTACATAAAGAAATTGGCCTGAAATCTTCAAAAGATTTAGGAAGATCATTCTTAGGGATCAAAGCAATGAGAGTGGAATTGAAAACATCAGGTATTTTGCCACACTTCCTTGAATCATCCACAACCTGTAATAAATTCAGTCCTAAAACATCAAATAGAGCCCTATATACCTCCATGGGTATCCCATCCGGGCCCAGACTCTTATCATTTTTGCTTAAAGATAACATAGATTGAATCTCAACCAAAGAAACATGTAACACAAGTTCTTCATTCTCCTCCATAGAAATAGAAGTAGGAAAATGTTCAGCAATCTTCATAATGTCAGGGAGATGAAGGTTCTTATCCTCCTAAACTAAAGTCTCAAAATGGTGAACACGAGCCATAGCAATAGATTCAAAACCTTCCACTAATTGACCATCATCATCCATAATGTTCTAGATAGAATTAATATTCTTTCAGTGATTAGCATACTTATGAAAAAAAGAAGTGTTATCATCTCCACATAAAATCCAAATGGCCCTACTTTTATGTCTAGCCTCCTGCTCACAATGTAAAAGTATTTTTCTTCTATGAGACTCCAACTCCACCAGAGATAGCTTATCCACTTCAGAAGTAAAACCAAACCCCGGTTTATTAATAAAATCAGCCAACATTAGTTCAACCTCCACTAAGTGCTTAAACTCATGAGCTTTTCTCTTTGCAGACCATGAAATAGACACTTCTTTAATGTGCTTGAGATTGGAAGCAAAGTGCGAAGCAGGTGTCACCAAAGGATTGTCCACATAAACAGTCTACGAAGATTTAAGTAAAGAAACAAAATCCTCATTTAACAACCAGTGAGCATTGAATTTAAAATGGCTATGGGGTTTTAGATCATGATTCAGAATTTGTAAGAATAACGGATGATGATCTAATTCCCCACCACAGCCAACCCATTGTCTGAAATGAAGATCTAAATCCAGAAAATCAGCAGATACCAAGAGCCTATCCAATCTTTTACAAATATTCTCACTGCCAATTCTTCTGTTTGACCATGCGGGAGCTAAACACTTGGTGCAATATCCACAAGACCAAAACCATCCATCTTCAAAGAGAAAAAATCAAACAAACTATCCACTCTAGCCCTATCCCCCCATATTTTAGAAAAACCCACAGAGAAGTTCAAATCCCCCCCAAGTACCAACTTAGAACTTTTAAGGCATTCCATCGAAAAAAGGTTATTCCAATAACTTTCCCTTTCGACAAAGGGACCATATATGTTTACAAAACAAATAGTTGCTTGAAGTTCAATGGAATACAGAGAAACACATAAACCAGATACCACAGCCCAAGCACTTAAAAACTAAAATAGTGTGACTTCCAACCTAAAAGAAGACCACTAGATTTACCTTTGGCATCCATCCATACAAAAACCCAACCTTTGAGCAGAGAATCCATCTCCCTGGCAAGAATTTTCCCATCACCCATACTTTCTTGAAGAAATAAAATGTCAATAAACTGATCATCTACCAGCCTACTCACCACTAGTTTTTTAGGCAAACTAGCTAACCCCTTCAGTTAAGAGTCATCATGATCACGGTAAACCCCTAGAAAGGGCATACATGGCTCCAAGTGCCCCAGAATGTTGATCAAAAGAACAGTCAGAATCCACCGTAATAGGTTGAGGACTAGGTCCTTGACAGGAAGAAGAAATCTCGGGTAAACAACCAACAGCATCCAATAACCCCATCTTGTCAACCGAAACCTTGGAGCAAGACCTAAGAAAGTAACCAAAAGCTTTTGCACGAAAACATTTTACAGGCAACACAAACCCCAAGCCCCCTAGGAAATATTTAGAAGGATTGAAAATACGAGCAAATACCGCCTCTGGAGATGTTCCAAAATATTTCTTTAAATCCCTAATCAACAGATTGGAACCCTTCTCACAATCCAATAAGGACGTCAACTGAAGCGGTTTGAGAATCTTCATATCCATAACCTAGATAACCGACTCCAACCCCAATTTAACCAGTAAAGTAGAAACAACAGGTGCAACTACCTCCAAAACAGCTTCTAAAGATACCAAAGGTTTAAACAGAGACACCGACAAATCTTTCTTAACCCGAGAGACAGTCTTTGGCTTAGAAATAGAGCCCATTTTAGAGTAAGTTTTTAAAAGACAGACTGCACTGAGATAATACATGCCCATGGCCATGACACCTATTACAACGAAAAGGGACCCCTACATAATCCAAAGGCTGACAGAAACTAGACTCCCCTCTTTTAATCACCAACTCTGCTGCTAAACCATTACGTAGATCAAGGAGAACAAGAACTTTACCCAAACAACAAACACCCAATTGGAGAAAAGATAGATCCACCTCCAAAAATGTCCCCCATGATATTATCCACAAGTTTGAAAAAATTAGCCGACCGAAATTCAAATGGGAGATTAGGTAATTTACCCAAATCGGCATAGAATCATACCCCTCAACGCGGATCAAACAACGACATCCACCGTCGCAACATCAAACTAGCTCCATCCCAACGCCAAGAGCCGGAAAGAATAATGACTGCATCCACATCAAACTAAAATTTAAAAGCAATCCATCCCCACGAAGCACAAAAACCTCCAAATATGAATTAACAGACTCCTTCCATGTTGCAGTAGCCCACTGTTTAATACCCGCCGAACTAAATTTGCGCCCACCAAAGTGCCCAACCAAGGTGAGAGCATTCGTCAAAATAACATCATTCAGGAAAATATCCTCGCCAACAACCAGTAGCATGGGTTTAACCTTATTTTTAATGACTTGTTTCGGCCTCCTTGAGCGCCTACTAGAATCAAAGAAACCCTCTACCCTTGGATTCTTATGGTCCTCCAAAGAACCCCTGCCAGAATCCAATAATACCTCCACTCTCGAACACAAAGGATCGATCGACGAAAACCCACCAAGTGCACACCCAGACTTCAAACCCAAATCCTCCACATTAACCGCTGTAAAATTATCGAGATCACCCCAACAGACATGCAAACCAGAACCACCACTCAAACCAGGAGAAGGCAAATCCTCCTCCAAAATAGGAATGTTCGCATTGTCCGACACGCGTCTCGACACAGAGACTTTAGGCAAACAACAATCCGCTAGCACAACCAAGGGATCCCCACCAGATGAAATGACCGGTGAACAGACCAGCCCATCGCCCAAATCCACAGGGAAAACCATATTGGCCTGATCAAAATCCTCATCAGACGAAAAGAAATCACAACGAACAGGCGGAGCAGAAACAGGTGAAAACCTCACTAATAGCCCCTTCACATGGTTAAAAGCCTGTCGACCTTTGGAGGGAGTACGCGCCAGAGCTTTGGTGTCTCGAAGAAACATATCACTACGTGCCAAGGAGCAAAGAGCCAGGTCAAAAAATACTAACCTAGACGTACATAACCCGAGAATACGACCAATCAAACATTCAATGCCCAACACTCAAACAACAAAAAGCATCCTCCGCATAAATGAAAACCGAGACAAGGCAGAGGACAAAAAAGCCAAAATACCTAGACCTACATTTCCCCGGGATTACGTTCTGTCCTTAAATCTTGATAAGTCTAATCTTGATTTAAGGATTACGTTCTGTCATTAAATCTTGATAACCTAATAATGAAGAGTTATGAAGCTAATACATTAAGTATGAAATACCTATACATCTACCTACGTGGTGAGTGGAATCTCTAAAGACACGACCAAGATAAGTCTTGTAATATTAACATTCTCCATAGATTTTTTTAGTGAGCAAACGCTCCTTCGGCGACAAATTGCAAGTTTCTTGGGTCAAGAAATATTAACATTTGCCGTGATTTGCGTCACTTTGTGGCCGAATTTTCCATATGATTTTTGGTGGTCCTCTCTCGCCGAATTTTAAATATATAAGCACACATTTTCGTAGTACCCTTTTTGTTAGTTTTCATTATAGTTTACGGCTTGCCATCATTTTAGACTAAAATACTTTATTCAACTATGTATTAAATAATGTGTTAAGAAATTTGATATTTTGAAAACTATGTATTAAATAATGTGTTAAAAATTTGATATTTTGAAATTGAATATTTCTATTTTTTTAATTGGTTAAACATATAGATATAAATTGGAAAATAAAGTTTTAAAAAGTTAAAAAATCAATGATTAGGTCATATTGTCTCGAAAAAAACATGATTGAAAAATGTCCAAATTGTAGCATGTTTAGATCAATGTATTTACATATCTAAGAGCGATAAATGGAAATATTTGTTTTCAATGTTATTTTCAACTTTTAAATAGTTTAAAATGATGAAAAATGTTTTACCTTTTAATTCACTACTTCAAATGTTGTGGAAACATTGTGGCCATCAAAATTGCAAATACTAATCTATCCTCAACTCCTATAAACCTAGTAAAAACTCCATAAAAGCTCTATGACATCTGAGTTGTTCTTTAATTTTTATATTAAACCAAAAATTTCTCTAAACATCCAAATTCCAGCTACCCTAATTAAATTAATAACTCTATCTTCTTTACGTCAAAGAATTTTGTCACCACTCAAAATGTTTGTCCATCACTTAAAGCAAAACATGGATAACCCTAACTTTTAAGGGTGAAACCTAAATGCTTGACATGGTTCTCACATATCTTGAGGGAAGTGAGTGTGCGCCACTAGATATCTCATTCAACATCCCACCCCATGTGCCTCAAGGTACATGAGAATTGCGTCTAGTGCATAAGATTTGCCACTCTTAAGTTAATCTCATAGCTCCAAAACATTAATGCAAGATAAATCATGTTTTTTTCTATTTGATAGAAGATAGGTAACTCTACATTTAAAGTTCCAATAACATTAAGATCATCTGTAAGTACTAGATTCTAAGGTAAAATACTACTAAAATTCCCTCGTCTTCTATTCTACTTCACAAAGAAAATGAAACTATTGGCCTACATGTTCTGGTTTGTGTATGGTTTCAAGTAGGGATTCCACATCTAGAAACCATATGTTGATATACCATAAACACAATCACACTAAATGATGGGAACACTTTGGTCTTTGCAAATGGGAGTACCAATATTCCCATCGCATTTGGACACTTATCTTATCTTCTATCTAATGTGAGGACTTGAAAAAATTTAGATAACATAGGGATATCGCTATCCAAATCCATTTCTAGTTGAAAAAAAAATGCCTTCAACATAATTTGTAGAGACGATGCAAGAAGGTGTTACCTCTATGCCTCCCTTGGGCCTAGTCTACTAGTGCAAGCACATCCTTCAAGTGCTATGTTGATGCAATAAGGTGTTACCTCTATGACTCCCTTGAGCCCAATATACCAGTACGACTCATCCTTCAATCATTATGTTTCCAAATTGCACATTTTTAATGCTTCAATGAATTGATAGCTTATTGTGGAAGTATTTCCTTGAAGGTTATGTTATATGTTGGACATTTTGGAGATGACAAGGATTGAAACCTAAAGTTGGCCACATTTCTTTATAAAGTCGATCTTTTTGGGACCTTGCTAAGGAGCCAGGACTAGCCTTCTAGCCTACCAACCTATTAGTGTATGGCTTGTCCCCAAATTCCTAATGCAAATATTGCCTCTCTAGCTACGTGCTTTCATTCAAAGCATCTATTCCTAGGCATTTTCAATCAAGTGAATTGATTGAGAATGGCGGGGATCTTGATTATGTGTTTTGGCATGGAAAGTAAATGTTTGGTGAACTATTGAGCAATGCCCTTGTCACCCTATAGGGATATGCAGTGGAAACCATAGTAGCAAGATTCGACTATATTGACATTTTGTGTATGGAAATTCTGTGAATACTAGACATTGTATGGATACTATAAACTAGACTGAATGTTTAAATATATTTACAATTTTAGACTTTTAAAGGTTGACAAAATGTTTCCATTAAAATTTAATTGTTAAGATAAGAATGGAATTTCAACTAGAATAACTAATTATGATGTTGTAATATCACTTTTAACAACTCAACTACATTAGTTATTTTTATAAGAGTGGAACTAGAAAATCCACATCCAATTATAACTCAAGTTTCATACTATTTATAACATCATCATCATAAGGAAATGACCACATTCATTAATCTTCATCCTATATACACACACACACACACACACACACACACACACACACACACACACACACACTTTTTCATACAAATAAATACTAAAACTAAAATTGCATAAGAAAGATGATTTTGCAGAGCATGACAAAGTAAAAATAAACACAAAATACAATAATCATTTCAAACAAATTTGTGACTATTGTTCGTCGTAATCTTTTAAATGAATATTGAAGCCACACACATTACTTAATCAACATTAAATAAATACATACATCGAGGCCAAAAGCGTACATATATTCAAAAAAGAAAAATTGTGTGTTTTTCATTTATGAGATGTATAATTTCATATTTTAGTCTCACTATATTTTTTCTTTAAGTCTTTTTTTTGATACTAGATGGATTCAAAATTGATCAAGGCGCCCTTCTCTCATCCATCACTTCACTCAATTCTTGGTTTGTTCATCCTTGATAGAGATTAGAGACTTTTTAGAAATAAAAGTAATTATGTTGTTATTTAAACCTCACTTTTGTGCTTAAATGGACCATGAATTAGGTCCCTCAGGGGATCAATCATATATTCTATGCTCAAACAACTCCTTCATCACCCTCACTATCCATTTGGGATTGGTCCTTCCCCTCACGTAGTTCGACATAGCATGTCTCTTTATTCATTATTTTGAGTGTAAGAAAGGGTCAACTTAGATGAAGGGGAAGAAATCAAAGGATCATGGTTATTTAGCAGCCATCACCATTAACATGAATTAAGGAAGATCCATCTATTGTCGCTCTCACAAATTCAAGTTCAAGGGAAGATATTAATGGGTCAACTAGTGGAAAGGCTATGTATTGAAAACGAAAGGAACATAGACATACACAACACTAAGGTGAGACAATCTTTCCTTGCCTGAAGTGGAAAAGGGTGACTCACCTACTTGAAATGGAAGGGGGCTCAAAGGAAGCGAGATCTCACCACCATGACCCCTTGATCTAGTTATTCATCCCTGAGCATGTGAGGTGTAGTTCATCACTCACCCTACTCTATATAAATATAATGTAGCTATTTAGACACATAATTGAACTCCAAGCCCATATATATTTAAGGAGGGAGTGGTATATTAGGGATAGAGTTAGTTCACAATAATGGTTAGGGATATAGTTAGATAATCTTACCCTAACATCTTTATAAGGAGTAAGTTAATAGTTGGACAGATTTAACTTCTTTCCAACATAAATTCTCCAACAAAATTGATAGGAATTTTATGAGAAGCTATAAATCTACAAACTTAACCTTTTTTCCATCAATTTTCCCCCAAACTTACTAAATTTTTTTTGGAATTTTTGATTCTGACACTCCTGTAAATGTCATATACATTTGGTCATGGATCGGTAAAGACAACCATATCATACCACCCCAATCACTCAACTTACTAAAAAAACCCAAATTATTATTTTTGTATCATTAATATTAATATATGAATGAGAAATAATGATTATTGAATATGATTAATTATATCAATCTCTGAAAGTCATGGAATTAGCTATACATCTAGCAATGTGGAGAATGGAAGAGGAATGTTTTCCCTTTAACATGCGCCATAGAATTTTTATGGAGTAGTCTAACGCTTCGACGATTTCGCCTGGCGTTAGACTACTCCGTTAACCTGCGTCGTTAACGCTCAGGCCTTCCGGCGGGATCCATCCGCGTCTTGAGGGAGCCTCGTTCACCGGGTATCAATGGGTCCCAGCTCCCTTTCCCCGTGCGCTGTGAACTTCACTACCTCCGAAAACCCTGTTGCATCGAACTCCACTTTGTCGGAGCTGCTGCAGCAACATCCCCGTCGCTCAAACCGCGCAACCACCTAGGCCTAAATTCTCTGCGAAGGTACGATTCTACAGAAACCGGAGATACAGGCTTGTTATTAAGCAGGGCAAGGAAGGTCCCTTCTTTGGTGATCTGTCCAACAATCCTCATGCCAAATACATCAAATTTATCCTTTTCCTTCTGTTGTTGTTTCCTCTTTTGCTTCATGTCTTACTGGTTCTTATCTTCATAGACACCGAGTCTCCGTCCTTTGGAATGAGCTAGAACTCCAGAATTAGCCTTCCCAAAGCTAAGGCCTTCTTCATATGAATATCCCTGCCTTTCTGCTACCATTGCCACCCACAGTGTGAGCACAGGCGCTTTGCTTATATCTATTCTCTCAACTTTTCTTCTTCCTTGGGTATAATGGGCTCACTCACGCTCTCATTTTCAACTTCTTTCTCTGCATTTTCCATGACTTTCGTTTTCCGTCCTCAGCCATTGCCCGCCATTGTGGTAGGAAAGAAGAAGAAAGAGACTTTTGGTCTTCACAGCTTCAAATTAATACCCACAAATTTCAAATTTGGGATGAGTAAGAGCACAGAGGATATCTGTAGAAGTTGGACGAACATGCAAGAATTGTTTATACCCTCTTCAAATTTTTTGAGGTTTTGTTTACAGAATAGTCGAGGTAGAGTCTTTGTCTAAGATGTTTGAATCTTTTCTATAAAAAAAATTCTACACAATTTAAATAAATTTTAAAGAGAAAATGGGGCAGAATCAAAATCATTACCTATCCACCTATCAAACTCCAGGAATCAATGATAATGAAGCCACAAAAGCTCATGTCTGAGATTATGGTAGACAACGACCATGGAATGCGAAATGTTCATGCATGAGAAATCTATAATTTGACAAATTTCTGATTTAGTTAATTCTGAACAAAAGCTTAGTTATCTAATTTGATATTATATTAATCACCTAGAAACCATATTTTATACTTTTAGATAACTTAAAACACCCCATGTCATTGTAAAACACCAAAATGAAAAGCGAGGATTAAAGTGAGTTGAAATTTGGCTCTATTCCCTAAAAGTTATTTCAACTCACTTTCATTTTGCAAGCATGAATATCGTGTTGATGGTGAAAAGTTTGGAACCATTAATGTAAGTTTTATGGAGGAAGATGCCTAAGGGAATGACCAATTCTCACGTTCTCACTGATATTAAAAACTTCAAAAGTATTGGATGGCTGGATTTCAACATCATGGTCAAGAATAAGTGTTCAAATTGCAGTTTACAAGGAGTTATCAAATTGAATTTCAAAGTGAATTGCATATGCATAATACTTGGACTTTGCAAATGCTTGTCAATTTTAGAATCAAATGGAATTGGAAGGTGAAAGATCCATATTTAACAAAAGGTAAGTTGGGGTTAACTGGAAATCAATCACCAAAATTGATAACAAAAGGCTGCTGATTACTTATTAAACAAAACTCACTTCCCAAAAGCATATAAAATTCTAAGGTTTGGAGACCATGAGAGGCCATAAGTGTTTGCAATATGTTGTGTTGGAAGATGAATTAACTTTCTCAATAGTCCCATTGTGTGGGACTCTTTCATAATCCCTAAGGATTAAGGAAGGCTACCATATATAAAAACAGTTTCAAGTTATAACACCTATGATATAGAAAAGATGTAAAAATCTCAAAGAATTGAAAGAAGGTTACAGTATATAAAAACAGTTTCAAGTTCTAACATCCATGGTATAGAAAAGATGTAAAAGAATTGCCCTGAACAATCCACTTATCTAGTTATACAATTTGGGAAAACAGTTTCAAGTTCTAACATCCATGATATAGAAAAGATGTAAAAGAATTGCGCTAAACAATCCACTTATCTAGTTATACAATTTGGGAAACATATGAAGTTGGTCCAATAATCTCTACTATCAACAATATCACCATTTTCTTGTGAACGAGTGTAGAAATCCTGGACAGCTAGAGCCTAGTGTAGAAATCCGGGACAACTACAGCCTACTTGACCAAGGTCCATTATGGGTGTTTGCCTTATCTTTTAATTGTAATAGGTTGTCAAATGCCTAAAAAGTTACCAATTTATTTTCACAACATTTAAAAAGCTCAGTAAATGCTCAACATTTTTGAAAAGCATTTGTGAGGTAGTATTAAAATTGCTTTAATCTATGCTGGATTTTTATTGCTACCTGCCATTTTTATCAAAGACAATTGACAATTAGTATTTGCATAACCGCCATTTTTTATCAAAGACAATTGACAATTAGTATTTGTATTATGCAAATTTTAGGGGTTAAATTGGTTGGTTTGTTCAAAAAGAAATACAAAAAAGAAATATTACTATATTCTTAATACAATAATAATTGTATAAATTGTTGTAGAATCACATTTATGCAATGTAAATTAAAATAAAAAGGTCTGCAGAATTTTTTTAATGAAGTTTTGATTAAATTTCTTAAAACAACTGGGTTAGATATTTTAAGAAATCACCAAAAACCTGAAATTTTAGTCAAATTTATGACTTCAACTTCAACAGATATCTTTGCAATGTAAATGAAAATAAAAAAGAATTGCAGAAATTTTTTGAATGAAGTATCATTATTTACTTAAAGAAATGACCAAAGTAGTGCTGAAATTTTAAATTAAAATAAAAGGATTTGCAAAAAATTTTTAATAAAGTTCAAATGTAACATTCTAAAGTAAATCATTATTTACTTAAGGAAATAACCAAAGTGCTGCAATTTTAGTCAAATTTCAACTTTAACAAATCTCTTTGAAAAAATACTTTGTAATATCTTAATTTTATTGTTAATTTAACAGTATCTATACTGGACCTAAAGATTACAATAAGCCACTTACTCTTCTTTTGGCTACAGTTACAGGGTTAGATTCCATTATGCATCCTATCCATATCCATACTTTGAGGGTGGTTCAATTTTTTTGTGGAAACATGTAGAAGATTCTTCTCGCCACTTTATTGGGATATTCAATCATTCTTCCTTGAGAAAAAGAATGTAATGATGATGGCCATTGGTTATATTTTTTCACTCTCAAACATTGTCCATTGTAAATATGATTTGAAACAGCATAAAGATGGTCCAGTGAAATGTTACAGAATGGCCTACTATATGACATTTTGTACATAATTTAACTTTACTTCATTTATATTCTGGTAAAAATCAGAATCGTATGTGCCCCAAAAACCCAGGTTTGAAATCTACAAGCACAAAAAGCATTGTAAAAGCATGAGCAATGGCGTACTATATGACATTTTGTACATAATTTAACTTTACTTCATTTATATTCTGGTAAAAATTAGAATTGTATGTGCCCCAAAAATCCAGGTTTGAAATCTAATTGCTTTGCAGCCTATGCAAGACTTCTTGCGACATACTAAGAAATGTATCGTTGTAGCTTCAATGCATCCAGGGCATACATGTGTGAACCTGATAGAAATCTGATTAGCAATTGATACACATTGCCTTCATCACCCTGCTATATTAGATATTGCAATCCAAAACAGAATATGTGTGAATATGATAGGAAGCTAATTATCAATTGAACACATTGGCCTCATCATCCTGCTATATTAACTACAGTTTTGGTATGAAAACATTTATAAGTTTTTGCAGACATTGCACTCCAAAACAAAATATAGTTCCCCACTAAGATACATTGATTGATGAGAACCTGTTAGCTTCCCATTTCTGACACATATACAATTAACTTTTGAGAGCATTTTGATCGAAGCATCACTAGTGTAATTCACAGCGGCCGGCGAAAGGGAGCTGGGATCCAGTGAGACCTGGTGAATGAGGCTAGTTCGAGACCCGGATACCCGGATGGACCGTGCCGGAGGGCCCAAGCGTTAACGGCGCCTGTTAACGGAGTAGTCTAACGCCGGGGAAATCGTCGAAGCGTTAGACTACTCCGAATTTTTATAGGGAGCGAAAGCTCCTCCGCGACGCCGCGTGTTGACAAATTCCAAGTTTTTGGGGTCAATAAATATTTAATATTTACCGTGATAGGCGGCGTTCTGTGGCCGAATTTTCCATATGGTTGTTACTTGTCGGTGGTCCTCTCTCGCCGACTTTTGAATATGTTGCTAAAACATACAAACGTACACATTTACGTAGCATTTGTTATTTTTTTAAAGGTGGGTTTGAGGGGTTTCATCATAGTTTTCAATTAAATTAAAAATTTTTAAATTATATATTTTTTCTTTTGTTGATTCGTTAAGTATATAAATATATTATTAATGAGAAAAATGGTTTTTACATGTTAAAAAATCAATATAATGTTAATGGGTTGCATGAAATGAACACTCAAGCAATAGTGACTAGTTTAAAAAAACTTCAATAGTGAGAAAATGTAATATATGTGATGAAGCTTTTATCACTTATATTTAATTTCAAATTTGGCATTAGTATGTTAGTACTTAAAGTACTTGTTAGAAAAACCTTTAGTAAAGTCAATTTTCATAGAACTAGTCTAAGTAAAGTCAATTTTCATATAACTACTCTAAATATTATAGGATTTTCAAATTTTTTTGTCGTTATCATAATTGAAATCCGGTTTTATAATTTTTTGTTGAATAGTAATTTTTCATTTTTTACATTGCATTTTGAATGTTTAAATGAATTTAGTGTTTTTAAATATTTTTGTTTCATCTAAATTGTGTAATCTCAACAACTTATATATGTAATTTTAGCAATTTTTCTCCATTTTGACTTGATTTTGGGTAAAAATAAATGGAAAATATAACTAGAAAATATCTAAATCCTAGCATGTTTAGACTAATGCATTTGCATATAAAAGAATAGTAAATGCAAAGACTTGTTTTCAATGTTCTTTTAAAAATTTATATAGCTTAGAATCATGAAAAGGTATTTTACCTTTTAATTCACTACTTCAAATTATATGAAATCCATTGCTGCCACTAAGAATTTTATTGCAAACACTCGTTCGTTCTCAACTCTTGTCAATCTAGCGAAAACTCCATAAAATCTCTACAACATGTGAGTTGTTCATAAATCTAAACATCCAAATCCTAGCTACTCCAACTAAATTGATGACTCGATCTTCTTTACATCAAAGACCTTTGTCACCACTCGAACCACTTGTCCATCACTTGAAGAAAAACATGGATAACCCTAACTTTAAGGGAGATACTTATATGCTTGACACGGTTCTTGGTAACCACAAGACACAAGAGGGTTCATAGTTGGATCTCTCATCCAACAAGCCAGCCCCACACAACTTGGGGTAAATGAGAATTGTGTCTAATGCATAAGGTTCACCACTTTTAAGCTAATTTCACAACCTTCTTGATTAGCCAGGACTAGCCTTCCAACCTGCCAACATGTTAATGTGTGGATTTTGCCAAAATTCCTAAAGGAAACCTTGCCTCTCTAGCTACCCTCCATTCAAAGTATCTCTTCCTATGCATTTTCAATCAAAGTGAATTGATTGAAAATGGTGAGGATCCTGGTTGTGTGTTTTGGCATGGAGAGCATCTGTTTGGTGAACAATTGAGCAATGTGATAGTCACCCTCCAAGGCTAAGAAGTGGAAACTGTAATAGCAAGATTCAATCGTATTGACACATCATGTATGGAAATTCACATGGAATTTGAAATTATGTGCATCGTATAGACCTCGTAATGTAACTAAGTGCTTAAATATTTACAATTTCATACATTTAAAGATTGATAAAATGTTATTATTAAAATTTAAATGTTAAGAGAAGAATGGGATTTAAACTAGAATAGCTAATGTTCATGATGTAGTTTGACTTTTAACATCTCAACTACATTGATTATTAATAAATTAGTGGAACTAGAATAACAACATATGCAATGATAACTCAACTCTCATATTATTTGTAACTTCACCACCACAAGATAATAACAACATTCATTGATATTCAACCCATATGCTTTTCATATAAATAAATATAAACTCAAATCACATAAGCAAAACGATTTTGTAGAGCAAGAGAGTAAAAATGGACACAAAATACAAAAATCATTTCAAAAAAATTGTGACTATTGTTCCACATAATCTTTTAAATGAATGTTGAAGTCACACATGCATGCATTGAGGCCACGAGCATAGGTATATTTTTTATTTTTCTAAAATTTAAACACATGTTTTTGCATTTATTAGATGTATACTTCCGTATTTTAGCCGTACTAGATTTTTTCAAGTAATTTTTTCATACTAAATGGATTAAAAAATTATCAAGGCGCCCTTCTCTCATCCATCGCTTCAATAGAGATTAGAGACTTGGAACTAAAAAAATCATGTTGTTATTCAAACCTCAATTTGGGACTTGAATGGACCATGAATTAAGTCCCTTACGAGATCCAATCATATTCACTATGCTCAAGCAACTCCTCCCTTCCCCTCACTATCCATTTGAGATTGTGCATTCCTCTCATTTAGTTTCAAACTTCTAGCCTATCTCTTTAATCACTATTTTAAGGGGAAGAGAGGGCCAACTCAAATTGAGGGGAAGAAATTCAAGGGTAGTAGTGTTATTTACCAACCATAACTAATGACCTGAATTAAGGAAGAGCCACTTGTTAATGGGCCAGTCAGTGGAAAGACTATGTAGTGAAAATGAAAGGGATTTAGACAAACACAACACCCATAACACTTAGGTGAGACAGTGTTTTCTTACATGAAGTGGAAAGGGCTCACCAACCTGAAGAGGAAAGGGGGCTAAAGGAATTAGGATCTTATCACCACCATGATTCCTTAAACTAACTATTCTTGCTTGAGTTTCTCTACCCTGCCTAAGTATCTGGGGTGCAAGTTGTCACACCCTACTATAAATAAATATAATAATTGAGTTATTTAGACACATAATTGAGCTCTAAGCCGATATATATTTAGGGAGGGAGTGGTATATGAAAGCAAAATCATGGGTACAAAATTCTTTGATTTCTTATGTACATTTGAAATAACTTGAATGAGCTTGTGTGCAAGGAGGATTGACTTTAAACCATAAGATAGAAGAGTATTATTCCAATATTAGGTAGGTCCAAGTAAAGGTTGTTAAGAATCTCTAAGAAGTGGTATGAAATAGTAATGAGACGTGGCACCTTTAACCAAGAAGGGGGAGTCCTAGACAATTACTAAAGTGGAATTTACAACTTTAGTAGTGGTACACATGGGGATCTTTTCAGTTGGTTTAATGATGGTCTATGAGATGACTTATATAAAGGATTGGACGAATCTATTTGTATTGGTTTGCCTCTAATAGAAAGTTTCAATTTATGCCTTCCAAATACCAAGGTACCTCGCAAAACCTAGTACCCCTCAAATTTGCATTCTTTAAATCTATCTATTGATGAATTCAATGGTGTAAAAACAGATACATCGGAAATCTAAGAAGATGTATCGGCGTCTCAAAGGTGTTTGATGTTTTATCACTAAATTTGCAAAGACGGGTGATGGGTGGACTCTTTGTTCATAGATGAGTGGAAGAGTGTTTCCTAAATTTGAAGAGACAATTGACACGTGAGCTCTTTATTCATGGATGGGTGGAAAAGTGTTTCCTCCTTCCAAGGGGTGAAACACTTTTCAAACTCCACTTTAATATTACAAGATTTTTGTAAACTTCTTATATCTCGTTCCATCTTTGATTATACTTGACCATCACATTTTTCTCTTATTCAAATACACTTAAACCTTCATGTAAATTTAAAGTATATGACATGTTAGGTAGGTTTTAGTACTCCTTTAATTTTCTTTTTATAAGGGTTCTAGGGTCTGAGACAAGGATGCTCGATGTCTCTAATCTTGTTTCTACTTAGTAGATTGATTGTTGCTACCAAAAATGGGGAAATTGAAATGTACGAAAAAAATTTCATCTTTGTTTTACACATTTGTTTTTTAGACGACGTGGTTTTATTCGGAGGGGTACTATGAAAGTGAGCAGTAATAAATATATTTTTCTAAAGAATAAAATGAATGAAAATACTTTAGCCCGGGTTACCTTTGTTTTCCCTTTCAAAGTGGATGATATAGATGAAGGTATCAAATATACCTTGGATACTATCTGAAACCTAACAGTTACAAGGTCAAAGACTAAATGTGGCTTGTAAAGAAAGTTAAGAAATGTATTGGGAATCGGTCCTACATGTTATTATCTATGAGTGGAAGACTTACTTTAGTAAGATCTATGTTGGGAGGGATACCGATGTACTAGTTTTCATTGACAAAGGTGCCTCAATCAATCTTGAATGTGATTAGACAAAAGATCTTTGAATTCCTTTGGTCTTGTTATGTATTGGGCAATAAAATTAATTTGATTAGCTGGGATAGATTAGCAAAACCAAAATCCATGGGTGGATGGGAAATCAAGCATATCTATTGGTTCAATCTTGCTCTTAGAATCAAGAGTATGTGGAAAGGGTTATTTGGAATAGGGTTATGGTGGGATGTGCTCAAATCCAAATATTTAAAAGGGAGATATGTTTCCAATTGGAATAGGAATCCTGAGAAGTTTGTCCATGGTGTCTCAAATTTTTGGAATGGTTTTGTTAGGGATTTCTCATGGATTCGTAGTGGATTTTCCTGGAATATTGGTAATGGTGCACAAGTCCTCATTGGGCTGGGACTATGTTCTGTCGACTTCTCTCTTAGAGTATATTGTTGAGTTTGTCTTTGTTACTCTAAATCATATCAAAAGACCTGGTTAGTTGATAAATTGTGGTTCTTATTTGTTATTTGTAGAAGATTTGGGAATGAGAGGTCTCTAGGCTAAAGAATGGACATAATATATTTTGGCACTAAACAAAGCAGGGATTAGGGTGACAGAAGAAGACGACTCTTTGGTTTGGTATTATAATAATTCTACTGGACATGTACTACTAAAAAATATTATCTTATTATTTCACAATCTCAGTTTTGTAGTATGTGTAAATGGTCGTTTGACAAACTTTGGAAGTGGAAAATGCCATTAAAACTAAAATGTTTCTTTTGTCTAGTTATGGAAAATTGTATATTGACTTGGGACAACCTTGTCAGAAGAGGTTGGAATGGGCGTAATATGCGTCTTCTCTATCAAAATGATGGTGAAACCACCAATCATTTATTTGTGTATTGCTCTTTCTGTATAAAGATATGGAAGGTTATATATGAAGGCGTACAACTCTCACCCGTATGAGGTATATTTTATGTTGAGAAAAACTTTGAACAATGGGTTAAAAAAACCATTATAACAAGCTTTTACCAATCTTTATTTATTGGGAGATGTGGAACTCTAGGAACTAATATGCTATCTTTGAAGGAAAAAGTTGAAATGTTCATACCAACTACATGAGAATTATGGGCTTCTATTAAGAGCATTACTCTGTAGAGAAAACTAAAAGACCAAGACAGATTTCAGATTCTCCTCTTACTACATATGTAGTGGGATACTTTAATGGAGCAACACAGAAAGATATTTGTGGTGCATGTAATAATGTATGCTCACAATGATAAATGGGAATCACTATTTACAAGTTTGGATGAGTTGTGGTGTTGGTACTAATACGAGAGCATAATTACTTAATCGATGGGACTTTATTTAATTTGCATCTTTAAATGGTATAGCTTCTCTCAGGATTCATGGTGACTCGAAGATTATAGTGGATTGGGAAAATGGACTGTCTAATCTACATGTACTTTCCCAAGAGCAGTGGGGTAGAATAATTAAGATTCTCTTTTCAACCTTTGCAGATATTAGTATTTGTCATATTTTTAGAGATTCAAATGTTGTTGCAGACAAGCTTTCGAAAAAGGAAATTGGAGGGAATGAAGGCATTCTATACTTTGAAGAATATGTGGAAGATGTTCTATCCATCAAAAACTTTGTTTATTCTTTTCTTAGTTCTGTCTTAGTTATATTTTTTTATCGATTGTATGTTTCAGGATTTTTTTAGTATCATAAGCTATGTTTCAAAGACATTGTATCTCGTAGGGACATGATTTATGTAGTATCCTGAACTTATGTACTTTTTTATTGTAAGGGGAGTGGCATTATCGTCAGTACTAGTTAGATCTTGAGTTGATGACGCCATATGCTATGATGATAGTTGAACTATGTATTATCCATATGTTCTCTTTGATTCATATTGATTACCAAAAAACATGGTTTTTTTATGCTTGAAAAAAAAGGTTTTTAGTAAATACCATATGTCAAAGATAAGATAAACAACAACAACAAAATGGATTCATGAGTATACATTCCATTAGCGTGGGCTAACCATAGTTTTAAAGAGTGGCTATCAATTATTAAAATTCATTAAAATTCAAACTTGAAGGAAAATGTTTTGGTATAATTTTATAGGTTATTGAATAGTTTATTTCCAATTTTAATTTATAATGTTGTTTTTAGTTTTTTTTTAAAGCTAGTTAAGAACTTTTATATATATATTTTTTTGTAAGTTGAGAGCTAATCTATTAAAAAAGAAGAAAATAGTGCTACATACAGAGAGACAGACTATCCTGCTTAGGTGGAGCAGATATAGAGTTTCAGAGAAGTATAGGGCCCTCCCTCTGGGGAGGAAAACATGTCCATATGACCCTCCCTCCCAGAGGGAAAACAGGCCTTCCAATAAGCATAAACAAAAAACCTCTGTGGTTCTTGGAGGAAAAGGAAAAAAGTCATCTAGTTAACAGTGAAGAGAACAAAAAGACAAAAAACCTGACATTTGCAAGTTGAGCAGCACGTGGCCAAGAAGAGCCCTGAACGTGAACCATTCTGCATGCAAATAGATGTACACGTGGTCGTGGCTGCCACTAATCATGGTTTCTGCCATGGTTCCTCCTCGATAGGACAAGTGTATCCCGGGGATGATGGTTGTGTATGCTTATCTAATGATGTCGCTGAACTTCCACTGGTTGACGCCATATCTTCGTTGCTGGAGCTGTTCTTTTCCTCCACGGTTCCTGTAGGTGGCTTTTTTATGGGTAGTGGAGAGGTCTTTTTCGAAACAACCGGGTTAGACGTGAACTTGCATGTAGAGCTAGAGGATTGTCGACAATGAGGAGTGGGAATGGAGCAGGGTGAAGTGGTGGCTGGGGCAAGAGGAGCTTGAGGTGCAACGACTTGAGGGCTAGGTGGAGCGACTGCTAGAGGAGACGACAAGGGTTGAACAGAAGTCATTGGGGGAGGAGGAACCAGAGGGAAGGATTTGAGGACCAGGCATGTAAGAAATTTTTTAAAGACCCAGTAGTTCTGTCGATGCTCCATTATTCATCTAGCTGCACCAAGTGCCGTGAATAATTCATCCTCCCAACTCGAAACAAGTCTTTGCATTTCCTCCGGAATTTCCAAGTCAAAGCCATTGTTGCTGGCTTGGGCCGAGAGAGGTAATTGGCTTTCTGCACATGCATTATGGTCACGCCCCTTGCGTGGAGTGCCTCTTTGTCTTCTTGGCATGGTTGAAGGATTGCAAGGAGCAGAACAAGGTAAAGGAAAACCTGAGTTGGGTTCTGGTATGGCTGACCTAAACAGTGGGGAGCAGCTCTTGAGCATAGAGCGACAATGGAGTGTGAAGGTGGAACACAGAGCGGAGTGCAACACTGGAACGTCGAGCAACAATGGCGAACATGGTAGTGGAGAGCCTTTGTGGAACGCAGAGCAGCAATGAAGATCAGGTAAAACCCAACAGTCGACATCCTCCAAGTTAAATGGCGCTTGTGCATATTTGGGCAGCCAGGAGGTTTATTAATGGCGCCTGAGCAATGATCAGATGACCTAGTCCCGTCGACTAACCGAGGAGAAACCACGTCTCCCATGGCATTTAAGTCTCCTTGCGACGGCATAAGTGGTGGATTAAGCTTGTGTGGGAAAGGCCTCGTCAACCTCCCCCAGGTCCACGTTGGCACTATTTACACCTGCATTCGGGGTAAGAACTTTTATATTACAAAGAGAGAACAAAACATATAATGCAACAATAGTTATTGGCCAACTTGTCACTAGGGAAATCAGGTTATTCAAAGAGACTAAAATTCAAGTGGGGACTAACTTGACCCATCCAAAATAGTACAAAATTGTTATGAATATGTAAGGCCTTCCCAATGGAATTGGGAAACCGTAGCTAGTTCCTTTCTTCATAGATATTGTTTATGACATAATTTAGGACTCTACAAAAAGGACTGCTATACTTTTTTTCTTCTTGGAATACATATCCTAGGGAAACCCACCAAGTATTTCCTCTCATTTTGAGAATGGTATCCAGGGTAAACCAGATTCTTCAGGGCTCAAGGACAATACAACAATATGCTCATTTAAGGGCTCAACAAATCACTTGCATGAAGTGATCATGGGTGGGGAGGGTAACAATCGTTCCTCCCAACCACCCAAGCTACACCCAGTAACCAAAAAGGATTATTATACTTATAGAGATAATTTTTCCATTTTTGAGCTAAGAGAGAAAATAGAAAATTAATTATGGCTATTATCAATTGAGACTAGGGTGTGAGTTTATGGATTTCCACCTTGCTTATGGGATTCCATCTATAGGGAAATGCTTGCAGCACTTGCAAGGATGTCCAATTTGCTATGATGGCATTGATGTACTCCTTGATAGTGTTGATGCTCAACAAAATGTTTGTGCAAGCTTAATTGCATTCCATAAGCACTTTTCCAAGTAGAAGCTTCACAATATAGTATGGGTCCATGACTCGAAAGACCCCTCCTGAGAGGGTCTTGGGTGGAGAAGCACTTGTAAAGTGCACCTTTGTTTCCACATTGAGAAGAGTCTCAAATTCTAGCAGGAGAGCCACTTTCACTTGATTGATCTCTTGATGAATGTGCCAAGGGATTTCTTGGTGCCAAGGAGTTTCTTGGCAAAACTATCTTCTATTGGCTGACGACTATTTCCTCCACCTCTGCGACTACGAGCCCTATGGTGTGGCATGAAGACTTGACTATTACGAATGCAAACACATAACCATAGTTGAAGGAAGTTCCCTCGCGAGGTAGCTATAGAAAACTTGAGAAGAGTAGTGATACTAGGATGCACATAATGGAATATTGTTCCTTGTGAAGCCTATAAAAATATGGATTTACCATGTTGTAGGGATTAATGAATACATGCAAGAGAAGAGATCCGACATATATCCAGGATTGAGGTGTCCTGCACCTCCTTCTCTTCACAATTAACATCCTAATCCAAAGCTCATGAGGAAATTGATGGTCTCCCATTCTGTTCATTTGTTATCCAGTTTCTAGTTTAATTCTACATGGGAACCATGCATATTAATCTAATTTGACTATATATTTTGATTGAAATCATATGCTTTTGAAGGCTATATCACAAAGTTTGAAACAAGGTAAAATCCATATTATTTTAGTGGTGGATTTCAAATCATTCTCAAATCTGATTACTTGGTATAGACTTTTGTTTTCCCACGCGGTCGCCTTCGCTTCTCTGGCGGTTCGATCAATCACATGTTCCAGCACCTTTAGCACATAGTACCATTGGTTCAGATGTTTGGGGGATTCTTTTGTCTGAACCCACACATGGGTTTGTACCTTGTTATTTCGATATGGATTACGAGCTACCCATTATTGCTTAACCGTCCTATTCTTTCTAGAAGATGCAACCCTAATCTCAGGCAATACATAGATTTGAAGTTGAGGACTTCTAGTTGTTTTTATTTCCTGAGTCATCGTAGTTATTTTTGGAGGGTCGACCCTTTCAGTGGTCGAACCACGATGTAACCAATATATATATAACTCAAAAGGATACAAACATATGGAGATACTGTAAAATTTGATTCATACCATTAATCCAATTCTGCGCTTGTTTTAAGCTTTTAAGCCATTGTTTGACAATGTTTGGAGGGGGGGCTACCAACAACTGTGTCTATTCATGCGTTTCCTATTAATAGACCTGTTTGTTCATATTACTGTAAGAACTCTCGACATATTGTTTGTTTACATTGTTGTTTCTTGTTAATATATTTTCTTCAGTGTTAGTTTGTGATTTTATGGGCATGAATAGGTAGGGACAATCTGAAATGTTTTCATTGATTTATGATTTGCAGAACATTGTATTATTCTTATGATTTTGTTTTGTTCAACTGATTTTGTTTTGTTTAAATTTGAAAATAGTAATGACTGATTAAGATTAACATCTCTTTTATAATAGCTTTTGGATCCGAGCATTGTTTTGCTTACAGGATCATTTGTCATATTCTTTAGGTTATGTTGACTTGTCTTTTAATTGGTTGATTGTTTGATTATCTCGTTGTTTTGACGTAGAATACTGGAATAGTCTTAGATTCTTTGTGTTAGAAAAATAAGATTAGAGTCATTTATTTTCTAGAACTTGGGACTTGAAGTAGGTTAAGAGTTGGTTGTCTTGTGAGAAGTTGTTTAAGATCTCTTGAAATTGGTTTGTAAAGATAGAACTCTTCTCCTTTGACTTATGATTGCATACAATAATTGATTTGAAGTAGTATGGTTAGAATTTGGCTTAGTGAGTGAATGTTTTTGTAGATTAGATTGCAACATTTTTTTTGTTACTTATTGATTGAGTGCCTCCTGGTTTATGACTTTCTTTTGACATTGATAGAAATTGATTACATTAGATTAGAATCATATTATAGTTCTTTGACATTATCATAGGAATTGAGCTTCATTAAGGACAAATTGTCTTACTTTACACATGATGTAGCATCTCTAGGTTTACTTACCTTGTGGATAAATTAGTTAGTTATATATTTTGTTTAACTTAAACGATAGATTCATAGGTTCGAGTACCTTCTTGTTTGCTCTTGTTTTACATAAGGGGTGACAGGAATTCCATCCCTTCTCACCCAATCCAAGGGTAATTGTTTCTAGTTTTTAAATTTAACATTGTAATATAAATTTTATATTATTATAAAAATATATGAAATATTTTTTAAAAGAAGGGAAAGAAAAAAATACTTACGAAGTTTTATTTTAAAGAAAAGAAAAATAAATAATCACTTGTAAAAAAAACTTTTTAAAGGAAAAGAAAATTAGATAATGAATTGTAAAAATATGTGAAATATTTTTTAAGAGGCACCAAATAGAAAAATAGGTAATTAATCGTAGTAATGAACACAATTTAACAAAAAAAACAAGGTTACTTAATTCAAATCATTTAGACATTCCAGATTAATTATACTTTATGCTTTATGCGTGACATAAACATCTTCTTTTAAGATATTCTAGATTACTTAGACTTCATACGTTTTCGGTGACATAAATAAACCACAGTAAAATATTTATAAACACAATATTAAAACATTACACAAAACATAAACATGATTAAGTGTTTTGCAATTATTAGTCTTATGATTTTAGTCACTTTGTTGACTATTTAAATAACCCAAATTCTATGCCAAGAAAACAAAGAGGTCTAAAAGTCTTTCCTCCTTGACGATTTCAAAAGTCTTTTATCATTACAACGTACCGTGTCATTGAAACGGTGAAAAATATACTTTATCTTTATAGGAATTCAACAAATAATGGAAATTGCAATTTGTAATTTTTAACATTTATGACGGAGATTTCAAAAATCTCCAACTCACATCTTTAAATTAATAAGATTATCATTTTGCTTAAGGCCTAGTAATCTCAAAATCATATTTTAAATAAATAAACTTTACAAAAAACATTCTTCATATAAATAATTTTAAATAGGAGGAATCTTTCTAACCACTTAATAAGTTTTTGTTAATTGCTTTGGCTTTGAGAGTGTTTTTTTTTTCCAACCATGAGAAATTATCAGACCTCCACTTTGTTCTATCCATCACACCCTTCACCATGAGGTTTGAACATGTGACTTTATGAGGACCAAACCCCACAAAGGCTAATTGATCTACACCTCACGGCTTTTGGCTTTGAGAGCTTTTATCAGTAATGTCATCATCTTATAGTGGACTTTAGTCAAGACAAGACAACCATCAAACCTCACCGCTGTCTCTTTTAAAAATATCATCATAACATCGCAGTTGTACATAAGGTATACTTTCTCCCACTTCTCAAAGATTCAAACCTTCAATTTTGTCAAGACAACCATCCAACCCTACCTTTGGTGAGCGCCCTCAATCTTAGTTACTGTTAATTAGCATTTTCAATTAAAAAAAATAACAACTAAAAAGTGAAAAGAATCCCTAAATAAAAAGAGTTTGAGTTAAAATTAAATTCAAAAAACAACCGACAAAACACGGACACAGGATAAAGAAAAAGCGAAAAATACGATTAAATATAGCGAGTTTTTAGTCCTCGACAGGGCACTTTCGTCCTGATCGAAAGAGACTTGGCAACAAATTGCAAAGTACCTGGTTTACTTCTTTCAGGAAACACCTAACAATCCACCGTAACAGTCGGATCAAGAAAGGAGTTGTCAAAATCGGAAGCCTCAGATTTTCCATTCGTTGGCGAACAGAACGCGCACGCATTTGAAAGGCGTGACAATTTACAAATAAATCCAATAGCTTTTTCCACTATCTCCCGCAATTAAAGGCACAGATTTGTCTTCCTTGCCGCACAGTAAAACCCTTCAAAAACCCAGTAACCATAAGCTCTAAACAGAGCGAACAAGTATGGGACATGGAGTAGACATGGGATTAGCGAAATATGCAGGTGAAAATGTCGGGAAGATTTGCTGGAAGGCTTTCAAAGGAGGAGGCGGCATTATTTTCTGCTGTTGGCTTTTCTATATCTCTTTTCTTGTCCTCTCAACGCATCCCTGTTGGCAGTCTTCGGATTGCTTAGCAGTTCTGGTCACAAGGGATAATGCCGGGCGAAAACTCAATTCAGTCGAAGCCAGCGCTACAGGATTGGACCATATAGTTTTCGGCATAGCAGCTTCGGCTAAGAAATGGAAGCAGAGAAAACCCTACATCGATCTCTGGTGGCAACCCGGGCAGACCCGGGGATTCATTTGGTTGGATCAGCCAGTGAACGAAACATGGCCGGCTGGGCCGCCTCTTAAAATCTCGGAGGATACCTCCCGGTTTAACTATACTCATCCTGAAAGAATGCGCTCCGCAATTCGGATTTCTCGAATTGTATCAGAGACTTTCAGACTGGGGCTTCCCGACGTCCGGTGGTTTGTGATGGGAGACGATGATACGCTGTTTCTGCCACAGAATCTGGTCCGGGTGCTCGCAAAATACGATCACAATCAGTACTACTACATCGGGAGCAATTCCGAATCAACCTACCAGAATTCGATGCATTCTTATGGCATGGCTTATGGCGGAGGAGGATTTGCCATCAGTTATCCACTGGCCAGAGCTCTCGCCCGAGTTCAGGACGATTGCCTCCACCGCTACCCTCATTTGTATGGCAGCGATCAGCGTGTACAGGCCTGTTTGGCCGAACTCGGGGTGCCCTTAACCAAAGAGCCCGGATTTCATCAGGTGGGTTATGAATTATAATTGCTTCATATATTATTGTTAGAGTTTGCAAATTAGGTAGCAGGTTAAGTTGGTTTGGTTGCAGGAAAGCTTCAAAGTTAAGTGCGCTTGAGTCAAAGAATTCTGGTTTACAAAGTGTGCTTGAGTCAAAGAATTCTGGTTTGGTTTTAGGAAAGCTTCACAGTTAAGTGTGTTTGAGTTAAAGAATTTGGTTTGGTTGTAGGAAAGCTTCACAGTTAAGTGTGTCTGAGTCAAAGAATTCTGGTTTGATTGTAGGAAAGCTTCACAGTTAAGTGAGCTTGAGTCAAAGAATTCTGGGAAGAGTAATTTTTTTTTGGAAAGGTTACCTTTGGAGAAGTTTTAGCTATTTGAGTTAGAAGAACTCTGCAAGAGTAATCTTTCTGGAAGGGTTACCTCTAGGGAAGTTTTGGCTATAGAATACAAATTAGGTAACAAGTTAAAGTTGGTTTGGTTGTAGAAAAGCTCCATATGAAGAATTTTGGGAAGAGTAACTTTTTTGGAAGGTTACTTTCAAGGAAGTCTTGGTTACAGGGTGCATGTTTCGCAGTTAAGTGCGTTTGAATCAAAAAAAAATTGTAGGAAAAGTAACTTTATGGAAGGATTACTTTCAGGAAAGTCTTGGCTACAGGGTGCAAGCCCTGCAAGCTCACTGAATGATGATTGAAAGAAAGAAAGAAAGAAATTATTCTTAACTTTAGCCATGCTAAAAATAGCTTAAGGGACTGACTGTTTTGCTGGCTGATTTTTGCATTTCCACCCTTTTCCTGTTCAGGTTGATGATGAGCTCCCCAATTTCACTACCCCACCTTCATTGAATAAATTAACCCAAGAACTAGTTGTCAAGATATTCACATTACTGTCCCTGCTGTCATTGAAGGTGTTTCACTCTAAAATGAAATGCTTTTCTGTTTCCACTTTTCCCAAGGTGCAAAAAGTACACACTCTTTCTTCCCAAGCTTCCTTTTTCACAAAATGGTTGGTAAAAATTGGTTCTTAGTTTGATCATTAACCCTTCATATTGATATATTAGTCTCTATATAATTTTTTTTATAATGATTGATACTATGCAATTCATTTGGCCAAATATCAATCCTATTTCAAAACCTCCATAAATTAGTCAATTACAACTCTATTCATGGAATATAGATCATAGATTACATTAAACAGATAATCCTAATAAAATAATTTGAATTTTTTCTAACGGATTCAATGCGTATGATCAGTTCGATCTTCATGGAAATCTATTCGGGCTTCTCGCGGCTCACCCGATCGCGCCGCTGGTTTCCCTCCACCACCTCGACAACGTTGCGCCTATATTCCCCAACATGACCCGTGTGGGCGCGCTGAAACATCTGATGGAGGCCGCCCGAGTCGATCCCGACCGGGTTCTCCAGCAGAGCATCTGCTACAACCGAAGACGAAAATGGACGGTTTCTGTGTCGTGGGGATACTGTGTGCAGGTCTTGGACAGAATCGAGCTTCCCCGCGTTCTTGATTCTCCCCTGCAGACGTTCGCGGCGTGGGGATACTCGACGAAAACGCCCTTCCTCTTCAACACTCGCCCCGTTTCGAAGGACCCCTGCCAGAGAGCCAGTGTCCTGTTCATGGAAAATGCGGTGACTGGCATATTTTCTGGAGATGTTTTGAGCAGGTATACGAAACCGCAAGCTCCTGACATGATCAATGGCAATTGCAGTCAGAGAGACAATGACTCTCATCCCCGTTCTCTTCAGAAGATCACAGTTTTTTCACAGAAAATGCGACCCGATTGGACCCGGGTAACTCATATTTTCCTCTTCTTCTGTTGTATCATATAATTTAATTCGATTTCATGTCTGTTAATTCTGTTTTGTTGTTGTTTGATAGGCTCCAAGAAGGCACTGCTGTGAAGTAACTTCGTCTGCAAAGCGTGAAATGGAGATCTTGATCAGAAGTTGCAGGAATGGCGAATCTGTGTCTCCGCCCTGATTGAAGTACTGATTGAACACAAATACATAGATACAGAGTCGTACCACCCACCTGTTTCCGGATAGCCATAGCCGGGTCCAAATGCCTAAAATGCTTCTGATTGATCAGGTGGGGTGATTTTCTTGGGATTCGGTGGATTAAAAATAAAACCCAAATCATTATGAAGTTGGAACAATAATTTTGGTTGGGATCTTTCTGGTTGAAATTCAAAAAGAAAAAGAGTGAGAGTGGGTTTTAGCTGTACAGAGCTCTTTCCAAGGGCTATATCCACCTCATATTGTAAGCCTATCTGAAAGAGACGTTTCCGAAGTTCTTTCAAAGTGTTACTTTTCAAAACGACGCGTTAGCACGAAGCTACATTAATGTTGTCTCCCATTTATAGTCACTTAAGTTGAATTTTGTAAAATGCTTACGAGAATATTTGAAACGTATCCAATATTTTCAGTACACACTATAATCATCATCATCGGTTGATTTTAATTTATAATTCACAATATTCAACCATTTAATAAGAAGGGGCAACCTCATGTTCATATGGTGATTTTACATTTACAATTCATAATATTCAATCATTCAATCACTAGTGGCAACCTCATTTTGACTTGGTGATTTTACATTTACAATTCATGATATTCAACCATTCAATTAGCACTGACAACTTTAACTTTATTTTGACCTCGTGATTTTACATTTACAATTCACAATATTCAATCATTCAATCACTACTGGCAACTACATCTCAACTACATCTCACTAGTGGCAACCTCATCTTCATCCGTGATTTTACAATAATCATTGGTGGCAACTTCATTTTGACTAGGAGATTTTACATTGACAATTCACAATATTCAACCATTTAATAATTAGTGGCAACCTCATTTTGAGAAGTGATTTTATATCTACACTTTACAATATTCAACCATTCAATCACCCAAGCTAATTAATAATATATGAAATTTAAAATTATCTTTTGAAATCGATAAATATTGATTTATGTGATTAAATATGTAATTTTCAATTATAAATATAGAAATAAATTATATTTTATGATTATCATATTTTTATTATAAAAATAACATTGATTTATGTGATTAAATATGTAATTTTCAATTATAAATATAGGAATAATTTTTTTTTATGATTATCATATTTTTATTATAAAAATAAGAAATTTAAGTTTAAATATTATGTTAGGAAAATAAAGAAGATTTTGAAAGTATTAGCTTGTAGTTTTTTTTATTCTATGGAAAAAAGTTCTCAATTTTTAATTAGTGTGAGAGGTCATTTTTGAAAAGTGACCTCACATTTGATCTATGAGGTATATTTAGATATTGTTCTACTCCAAAGCCTTTACATATTGACTATTTTATATATTAATATATTCATGTGTTTTTGATAAAACCACATAATATCATTATGATAAAAGAAAAAATACATTAAACATGAATGAAAAGGCTACACCCTGAGATCCCAAAAATTGTTAGTAGTAGTATAGATGATCCACCCACATCATTGTCCAACCTGAACCCACTCTCAAGCTGTAGGCCCTTCTTCGACGACATATCCCCCTCATGATTCATTTCACGAAAAAACATGTTGGAAGGATGAATGCTGAAATCCCAAAAATTGTTAGTAGTAGTATAGATGATCCACCCACATCATTGTCCAACTTGAACCCACTCTCAAGCTATAGGCCCTTCTTCGACAACATATCCCCCTCGTGATTCATTTCATGAAAAAACATGTTGGAAGGATGAATGCTGAAATGAAACCTTAAGCTTGGTGATGTCTTTGTATACGGTTGTAGTCATAGAGAAGAGTAATCATATTCATTAGAAAGATAACATTATATATTGAAATATGAAATTGTGTTTGGAAAATTTGAGTAGAAACATGTATCTTATCAATAGATGTTCTAATTAAAGATGTTTGAAGTTTTTAGTGTATTTATAATTAGTAATATGAATATAGAGTTTGCAAATGCAAGTTGTTAGTATGTGATGAAGAGTGAAAGACACATTATGTAACTTGAGGATTAGAAACTTGTGAATAAGCTTAATGTTATATTTTATAACACAAACAAAATGTTATAGTATAGGAACTTGTATGTGCATAATTAATGGAAGATCAACCATGAGATAAGGATAAATCAAAATTTGAAGAGATTAGCAAAATGTTAAAGGCATTGAAGTAGTTGTCAAAGACACTTCAAGACTTGATGCAGAGAAGGAGTGCACATTCAAAGAAATACTTAAAACACTAATAGTTAATTTATCTTTTATGGCAATAACATTAAGCATGGATGTTCAATTGGGTTAAGCTCATTTGGTTGAGAGCATAAATTGTTATACTTCTCACTTGAGTTCCTCTTTCTTTAATATGGTTTGAGGGTGGGATGAGACGATACATGTAAAAAAATGTTAAGCATGGATGAACCTCATACCTATAAAAGTGGAACTGAAAATGATGAATGACATGCAACTGCTCAAAGTTAGATTGATGTCTTTTAGAGGAACTAAACTTGAAAGTTAGTGGAATTACTTCCAAATAATAATAAAATAGATACAACTAGAAATTCAAGAGTACAAAATGCAAAGCATGGTTGATATGAAGGGATTTGCTATGATAAACTATTTGCATATGTAATGATCATGACGATCATTAAAACAATATCGAAAGTGGTAACACAAGTTTGATGGCAAATTCAACATAAGACAATAAGAATATTTTTTTGAAAGGGTGGATTGACAAGGAAGTCAAGGAAGTCAATATGGAGGAGTGGCTTGGATTTGTGCAACCTCAAAAATACAATTTAATGTGCAAATTGTGTAAAGCATTATATGCACTAAAGCAAAGCCTTGCAAGCTTGGTATATAAATAAACACTCCAGAAGTGACTCAAATTTGAACTCACGTATGAAGACCACTTAAGCTTGGTATATAAATAAACACTAGAAAAGTGACTCAAGTTTTAACTCACATATGAAGACCACTTCACGTGGAGAGTTTTATTAATAATTTTGTATATTAACAACTTTTTTTGATAGGTAGCAACAAAGTTGAAATCAAGTTCGTGAAAGATGAAATGATAAATTTGGTGTACTACACTATTATCTTGAAATAGAAGTTTGACAAATTTTTGAAATATGTTTCTTATCTTAAGCACATTATATGCATGTATTTTGACATAAAAATAACTAAAGATGGAAAATGAATTTTTTTAGTACAACCCTTTATAGACAATTAGTACTCAATATCATAAGTACATGGAAAAACCCAAAGAAATCATAAACTTAGAAAAAATATTTTATGAGATATATAACGGGAATATTGAGAGTCACGGATTTGATTGGGGTAGAAACATGTAATTGTGTGTTGATCTTATCAATAGATGTTTGAGTTACTGAATTTGTAATTAGTAATATGAGTTACAGTTTGCAAATGCAAGTTTGATTGGGGTAGAAACATGTAATTGTGTGTTGATCTTATCAATAGATGTTTGAGTTACTGAATTTGTAATTAGTTAGTAATATGAGTTACAGTTTGCAAATGCAAGTAATTAGTATATGATGAAGAGTGAAAGACATTATGTAACTTGGAGGATTAGAAACTTGTGAATAAGCTTAATGTTATATTTTATGACAAAAGCACCTGGCTACAACATAAACAAAATGTTTTTGTATAGGAACTTATATGTACATAATTACTGGAAGATCAACCATGAGATGAAGCTAAATCAAAATTTGAAGAGCTTAGCACAAAGTTAAATGCACTTAAGTAGTTGTTAAAGACACTTAAAGACTTTGATGCACAAAAGGAGTGCACATTCAAAGAAATAATTAAATCACAAATAATTAATTTATCTTTTATGGTGATAACATTAAGCATGGATGTTCAATTCTATTAAGCCCATTTGGTTGAGAGCATAAATTGTTAATACTTCTCACTTGAGTTCCTCTTTCTCCGATATGGGCTTGAGGGTGTGAAGAATGTTACATGTAAAAAAATGCTAAGCATGGATGAACCTCATACCAATAAAAGGGAAACTGAGAATGATCAATGGGATATAGGTATGCAAAGTAGATTGATGTCTTTAGAAGAACTAAACTTGAAAGTTAGTGGAATTACTTGCAAATAATAAAAAATGGATACAACTAAATATTTAAGAGTACAAAATGCAAAGCATGGTTGGTATGAAGGCATTTTCTTTGATGAAATCTTTGCTTATGTAATGATCATGTTGACCATTAAATCAATATTGGAAGTGGTAGCAGAATATTAACAGAAAAATTCAACATATGGACAATGAGAATAATTTTTTGAAAGGGTGGATTGACAAAGAAGCTTATATGGAGTAATGGCTTTGGGAATTCCAAAAAACAACTTAATATTTAAGTTGTGTAAGGCATAAGCATTGAAGCAAAGCCTTGCAATAATGGACAATCTAGAGAAGCAACTCAAATTTTAACTCTCATATGAAGACCACTTCATGTGGAGATTGATTACTAATAATTTTATACATAACTTCTTTTTGATAGGTAGCTCAACAAAATTGAAATCAAGTTGGTGAAAAATGAAATGATAAATTTGGTGTATTATACTAATAACTTGAAACAAGTTTGACAAATTTTTGAAATCTTTTTCTTGTCTTAAGCACATTATATGCCAATCAATTGATCAAGAAGACAACTTATTGTAAGGAATGTGACACTCACTGGATTTTGACATAAAAATAACTAAGGATGAAAAATGTTTTTTTTTAATGCAATCCTTTACCAACAATGAGTATTTAATATCATACATACCCATGATCAGGCAACATGTCTAGGTACATGGAAAAACCAAAAGAGGTCACAAAAATAAGAATTCTGAAATATATAAAAAGAATATTGAATGAAGGATTTGATTTTTCTCAATGAATTAAGTTTATTTTAGTTAGTTAAATTTACACATTGACTAGGTTAGATGCATGGATTACAAAAACTTCTTATATCGTTTTGCATTTCATGTTGATTGGATGGTTATGCATTTCATGTTGATTGGATGGTTATGAACTGGGTAGTAAGAAGTATTGCCTTTCGAGTTATGTGAATTTTGTATTATTGAAATAGACATATGCACAAAGTTTTTAAAGATATGATATGCTGCAAGGATAAATATATATCTATTAATCAACATGTTTTTCTTTTATAATTAACAAATATGTTGTAAGAATGACTATATATATATAATGAAACTTGACCTGTAGCACTAGTTTTGGGACAAAGAAAAGATTGAATTGTTTGAATTACATGTGGACACATGCACTTTAGTTGATTTTTTATTTTAATACTTTACTTCTTTTAATAAAGAAGAATAATACTTTTGTAATGAATCAAAAGCCCAATTATAAAGAAGATTTCAGGTATCTTTGTAGATAAAAACATTGATGACAAAGAAGAGTGTTTCCAAGTAAATGTATTAGATGAAAATTTGAATTTAAAAATAAATAAATGAAGAGAAGAATGATTGTGTATAGTTTTGCATAATTGAGAAGCTATATGGAAATTCCATTGGATTACATGAAAAGGGACATTTTTAATAACATTAGAATTGATATCACACTCTACATTGGGTAAGGAGAGTTGAAATCAGAGAATAGGAGACGAGTGAGAATAGGAAAATACTTGGCTGCCATCCTTCACTTGATGATAATGCTTCACTTATGATATATGCTTTGCTTGGACTCTTGTGCTCCCATGTAAAGGTTGATTGCACACCTTGGAAGTTTTGGCTGTTATATAATTATTTGTTGAAAACAAAGTGGTATTTCTTAGCATCGCTTATGTCTTGAAGATGAACTTAAAAGTTGGCTTAAAACATCGACAAATTCCTAACATTGACCACAACATCTCCATCACAAGATGGAAACAATACCACATTGACAATTGAAAATCCTTTCTTTTATAGTTGGGATCATAATTCAAAATTTTTTAAACAATAATAAGTTTTTTTGGGGTTTAGATTACTAGTTTTGAAGTAATAGTTCTCATTATGACAATAATATTTCTTCCAACACAAACATTTTTGTGTCAATTAAAAGATCCTTATTTGACAAAATTTGATACATGAACATATTTGAATTTTAGAAGATATGGTTTACAATGTTATAACTAGTGTTTTTTAGCAATTTGGGGCATACCCAGCCATACTTAAGGAACCCATTTCATGAAAACTCAATATGGATGAAATCTATCATAAAACATTTATATATGATTTGTATTTTTTTTGATATGTTAATGTATTGAAATTATAATTTTGGATTGAAAAAAAAATTGAATATTCTAAAATAATCCAACTGTATAACAAGATTAGTCATCACTAAAAATCTAGTTATTCAATTTTTGACTAAATTATACTTTTTTTTTATTAATGAAATTATATTTTTGAATATTTGTTGGACAATCTTTATACCAAAATTGATAACTTATTTACCATTCCAATAGTTTTTCAATTTTTATCAAAATTAATAATAAAAATATCAAAATATTACTATGATTCCACCTGATTTACTTGCCATTTCAAAATTCTTTTGAATTACTAATATCATAATTAAAGCATATAAAACTCTAAAAATATGTTTTACTTGCCATTTCAAAATTCTTTTAAATTACTTATATCATAATTAAAGTATATAAAACTCAAAATGTTGTGGTTCCACCCTACATCATGTTTCTGTATTTAAAACTTCAAAATAATATGGTTCCACCTGTCCTAATTATCGATTACAAATTTTGAAAATATATTATGAATCATGATTCCACTACCTCATCTGTCACTTCAAAATTCCCACGCTAAAGTTCATCCAATGAATAGTGCTCGCCTTTAATTCATTGAGATGCCATAGCATTTGGTAGGCAGACATGTGAGCTTGCTGATCGGTCAAAATTCAAGAAAATAAATATACGAAATTAAAACAGAGATGATGGTGAAATCACTGAAATGCATATTGGTACAAAGTATAATCTTTAATATTAAAAAAGAAAAAGATAATTTGGTAGATCGATCATGAACGCTTCTTTTCACGCGGGCCGGCAAAACGAGCCGAGCAGGCTACGGCCATTGGAAAGAGCGATATCTGTAGTTATGTACGCATCGCGACGAATCTGTAATGAAATTGTTCAGTCAGGGCGGAGATACGGCCTCCGAATCTCTGCAACTTCGGATTACAATCTCCATTTCATGCTTTTCAGACGAAATTACTTCGCAGCAGTGCCTTCGTGGAGCCTACCAACAAGATCAAAACAGAATTAACAGGCATGAAATTGAATTAAATTACATGATAGGATTGAAGAACGAAGAAACATGAATTACCCGGGTCCAATCAGGCCGCATTTTTTTTGAAAAAACCATGATCTTCTGCAACGAATTGGGATGATTCCCATCGTGACCCCAACTGCAATTGCTATTGATCAAATCAGGAGCTTGCAGCTTCCTGTATCTGCTCACAACATCTTCAGAAGAATTGCCCGTCGCTGCATTTTCCATGAACAGGACGATTCCTCTCTGGCAAGGGTTTCTGGGAACAGGCCGTGTATTGAACAGGAAGGGCGTTTTCATCGAATGGCCCCACGCCACAAAAGTCTGCAGTGGGTATTCAAGAACGCGGGGGAGCTCGATCCTGTCAAAGATCTGTACACAGTATCCCCATGAGACGGAGACTGTCCATTTTCGCTTCCTGTCGTAGCAAATGCTCTGCTGGAGTGTTCGGTCGGGGTCGACCCGGGCGGCCCTCATCAGATGCCTCAGCGCGGTCACCCGGGTCATGTTGGGGAATATGGGCGCAACGTTGTCCAAATGGTGGAGAGAGACCAGTGGCGCAACTGGGTGAGCAGCAAGAAGACCGAATAGATTGCCATGAATATCGAACTGAACAAATAAGTTGAATCCGTTAGAAAATCTCAACGGAAAATGAGAAAAAAATCATCAATGAATTATAATTTATTGCGGCGAAGAGGAGATTTCTATAAAATAAAAAAATCTCAATGGAAAATGAGAAAAAACAATCAATGAATTATAATTTATTGCGGGGAAGAGGAGCATTCTATTATTCAGCAATTCAGTAGTAAGGAAGATTTGTAATTCCTTTTGTAATTTTTTCAAGAAAGATTTGTAACTTTTTTCATGCTTATCTTAAAACTTACTTTACTCCAACATCTCTATCCAAATTCAAATAACTTACTTTAACTCCAACATATTTATTCAAATTCAAATTAGAATTAAAATGTTTAGTAAGTTTATCCTAGAGTAAACAAACAAGGTTACACAAACAAATTAGAATTAAAATGTTTAGTAAGTTTATCCTAAAGTAAACAAACAAGGTTACACAAACAATGGGTGCTATTGGAATGGTTGCTATTGGAATTAACTGAAGAAAATCAGTTATAGGTGGGAGAATCTTAATTATCCTAGGTTTATACTACCTAAATAGCTTTAGATGTGTCAAAACGAGGTGGAGAATCGAATAAAAAATCCAAGAATCTAATTCAGAAGATCCAAGTGAGATTAGGCCTAGGATGGAATCCAGTAACTTAGATGACAACATATCCTCCTAAACAACAACAACATTACATTATTTTAGAAATTTGATCACTATCCATGATGAGCCAACAAATCCAGGCTGGTAACTAACCTACTACTAACCAACCTACCTGATAAAACATTAACATTTACACCTCGAGAAATTTGATCGCTCTCTACCTCTACCAACGAGCTCTCTACCTCTACCTCTACCAACGAACAAACAAATCCAGGCTAGTAACCAACCTACTAAACGACCTACCTGATGAAATCCGGGCTCTTTTGTTAAAGGTACCCCGAGCTCTGCCAAACAGGCCTGCACACGCTGATCGCTGCCATACAAATCGGGGTAGCGGTGAAGGCATTCATCCTGGACCTGGGCGAGGGCTTCAGCCAGTGGATAACTGATCGCAAATCCTCCTCCGCCATACGCCATACCATAGGAATGCATCGAATTCTGATCGGTTGATTCAGAATTGCTGCCGATATAATAGTACTGATTGTGATCGTATTTGGCGAGCACCCGCACAAGATTCTCCGGCAGAAACAGCGTATCATCGTCTCCCATTACAAACCACCTTACCTCCGGAAGCCCCAATCTGAAAGTCTCCGATACAATTCGAGAAATCCGAATAGCAGAGCGCATTCGTTGAGGATGAGTATAGTTAAACTGGGAAGTATCCTCCGAGATTCTGATCGGCGGCCCGGCCAGTCTTGTTTCGTTCACTGGCCGATCCAACCAAACAAAACCCCGGGTCCGCCCGGGTTCCCACCAGAGATCGATGTAGGGTTTTCTCTGCTTCCATTTCTGAGCCGAAGCTGCTATGCCGAAAACAATATGGTCCAAGCTTGTAGCACGGGCTTGGACTGATTCAATTCTTCGCCCGGTGTTGTCCCTTGTGACAAGAACTGCTAAGCAATCAGAAGATTGCCAACAGGGATGCGTTGAGAGGACCAGAAAAGAAACATAGAAAAACCAACAACAGAGAATAACGCTGCCTCCTCCTTTGAAAGCCTTCCAGCAAATCTCCCCGACATTTTCACCAGCAAATCTCGCTAATCCCATGGCGGCTATTCCATTTCGCTTACTGCTTCGCTCTGTGAAGAATTTCTGCAAGACAAACATTGGGTTTTTGAAGGGTTTTACTGTGCGCCTCGGAATTTGAGTTGTGTCGCAAGTTTGTGGCTTTAATTGCGGGTGAAAGTGGAGAAGGCAGTGCAGTGCCACCGATCTACTTTCTAGTTAATACCTTTCAAATACGTGTTCTGGGCGCGAGAGGAGAATCTGAGGCTTCTGATTTTGACAAATATTGTTCGGATCGTATGGTGATTGTCGATGAACAGAGTGAGAAAAACGAAATACGATGCGAGTGCGTTCAACCAAAAAAATAGGCGCTTTCATTTATAGCCCACTTTGTCCTTTCCTGCGTGAGTTGCGCGGTTGGTTTAGTAGATGCCGCCGCGCCGTATGCGACGGAGAGAGTCGAAATGTATGAACCGTCTCTTGAAAGCGAGTGAGTGGAGTTGGAAAAGGAGGGTGGTCGATAACTTTGAATATATTTATATGTACTAATGATATTGATATAGTTTTGCTTATAATAAAAGTTGTTGAGAGAGGGACACCAACCAAGGTTAACATTCCATTACGCCATTTACTACAAATGTCCAATGTTTTCTTCCCAACGGAAAATTCCAACAGTAACGTAATGAGATTTGCCCTTGAGAAATTCCACTCCAACCATAACTAATATGGAACTACTTTTTTGTTTTCCCTATGGAAAAACTTTTTTGTTTTTTTCCTCTAGTTTAAGGTTAATTTCACTCCAACCATAACTTACATAGAACCACTTTTTTTCTTTTTCTTTTCTTTCTTTACCTTCAGAGTTAAGTAAGCATGACCCAAGTGTGATATTTCTTCCTAAAGTTTGTGTTACGTCCTTTCTTTACCCTAAGAGTTAGGGAAGCATGACCCAACTCATTTTCCCAGGGTAAAGGCAGTTTTATGGAATATTTTGAGAACCATTTGGTCTCTCATGATAATTTTCAGCTCTTTTGAGCTTGGTTAGGGGATTATTTATTTCCTCATTTTTATTTGTCTTGATATTAAATGAGTGATCACTTTTAGAATGCTGATCAGACCCTTTTGGCACTCGGTAGATGTGGCTGAAGAGACACTCCTCTCTTTATGATGAGACAGTTTTCTGATGGGAATCCTCATTTTTAGTGTTATGCCCTCCCCCCTGGTAGTGCTCTTGTGGTGTTGCTTGGATATGCTTCTCCAACTTCTGTAACCCACTTATGGGAAGATTGTACTTATGGGAAGATTGAGAATAACAAGGACATGCTTTTTTCTTTCTGAAAAAAGGGAAGCATGACCCAAGAGTGATATCTTTTCCCAAAGTTGTTTTCTTTCTTTACCATAAGAGTTAGGGTAGCATGACCCAAGTGTGATATCTCTTCCCAAAGTTGGTGTTAGGCTTTTAATAGGGCCGACTATTTAATAAAACAATTTTATTTTGTTCTTACTTTTGTTTATCCAAGTTGGTATTTGGCTCTTCATTAAGCCAAACTTTTCATATTTATATATTTTCTTTAAAACATAATCATTTATTATTGCGCCCAGAGGCGCTCTACAGCCTAGTATGAAGGAGATCTTGTAACGTGATGTAACGTTACTAACATGTCGGCAAAAAATAATAGTGATAGTGAATATTATGGTAGAGCCCAGTATGAAGGAGATCTTGTAACGTGATGTAACGTTACTAACATGTCGGCAAAAAATAATAGTGATAGTGAATATTATGGGAGAGATCTTGTAACGTACCTTTGTAATATGAAGGAGATCTTGTAACGTGATGTAACGTTACTAACATGTCGGCAAAAAAAATAGTGATAGTGAATATTATGGGAGAGATCTTGTAACGTACGTTTGTAACATGTCGGCAAAAAATAATAGTGATAGTGAATATTATGAAGAGATTTTGTTACACAAAATAAAAAATAATATCACTTTCATAACTTTATCTTTATTAATAAAAACTAAATTTTCTAATAAGCCAAAATAAATGTCGGCCACAAAATAATCTAATATGGGTGAGATGTTGTAATCTTCTTACCTAACAAAACAATAAAAAAGTAAAAATTTAATTATCCGTAAAAAAAATATGTGGGTCAAGAAGAAAACATAAAATTGAATTATCCGCAAAAAAATGTTGGCCTTGCACATGGTTTTAAAACCATGTGCAAGGCATTCTAAACAACCCATGGTTTTATCGTACATGGTTTAGGAGGGCCTTGCAAATGGTTTTAAGACCATGTGCAAGGCCTCCTAAACAACCCATGATTGTAGGAGGGCCTTGCATATGGTTTTAAAACCATGTGTGGAGAAATGATGCAATGTTCATTCCTAACAAAATAAAAAATATTATATGTCGGCCATAAATAATATTAAATATTAATAATAATAAAACTCAAAAGAAAAAAATAGAATAACTTTATTTTTTTAATCACATTTATTTATTTTCTTTAAGGCATAATCATTTATTATATAAAACTTGAGTAGATCTAATGATTCACATAATTTATTTCTAATAAAATTTAGAAATTCAAATCAAAAGAGAGGTAAAATTTGTACACCACTAAATCATAACTTTTAAAATAAAGGAACACATCTTACCTAACATCATATACAAAAAAACCATAACAACCTTTTAGTCTTTTAGTTGGGATTGACACAAAGAAAAATCATAACCTTCGAGTGGGGATCAACATAGTAATGAAGATAACAATTTTAATTACATGAAGACAAAAGATCGAATTTTAATTACAAAAGACAAAAGATCCAATCCATTAAAATATAATGTAGATATCCATGTCGTGAGTAAAGTTTATTCATTAACTTACAATGGTGTATATATCTTATAAATGCAAACAATGCATATCTTAAATAATTGCCTCTCTATGATATTTAGATTTGTGTTTTTATAGGTTAGTTATTTGATGTTTCTCAAAATCATAGGCTATGTTTATTGCACTTTTAAAATGTTAAATAAAATATGTGTTATATAGAATTATTATTAGTTGAATGGCAATCATTGGGAATACAATTTGATTTCTGTTTGAAAAGGAATTGAGTAGTAAATTTTAAAGTTGTGGCTTTTTTCTCAATATATAAACATAATTCTTGCTTATAGGTAAAAACCAGAATATGTGTCACACTCTTTGGTAATATGTGTCACACTCTTTGATAGATAATGGAAATAAAAGTATGTATCCTCCTTCTTATCCGTCAATAAATTCCAATATAATAATATTTAGAGCCAATAAATTTATGTTCTCAAAAGAAATAGCGAATTTTATTTAAATAAATAAAATATTAATAAACATGGTTGCAAACTGTGATTTTTTATGCTACTATCTTAAATACAACTATGACAACTCATTTCTAAAATTTATGCGATCCTATCTATCCATTTATTTAAATTATCTTCTCACACATAAGCCAAATAAGATATTTCCATATACTATATTATATAATGATATATGTCATATTATATTATATGTATATAAGTATACATGTATATCATTGGATAATCCAATTAGTTTATTTAAATCTAAATTATAATGAACAAGTCAACAAACTCATATATATATCAACACTTATTTATATCTTCAATACATAAGTAATACTACAATGATTCATCAACCAAGTTACTAAAAATTAATATAACCATGCTAATTTATCTATCAATTATCTAATAATAGTAGTGTACTCATGAATCGATGTATACATGGTCATTGCATACATCTTAAGCATGGGTACTAATAATCGGTTTTAATTCCTTAATGCATCATTATTATATCCTTGCAAACAACATACAAAAGACCAACATAATCAATGCATCATTTCTCATTCATACAAAAGTAATAAGACTGAATTACATAAACATAATGAAGCATCAAACATAAAATCATAATGTTTTTTTTTAATCAATGAAGAACACCATCCAATCTATCATTGGTCCCATCCATCCCCATCAATACTCAAACTGCCTAATCACCACTATTTCCATCTATTAATCTGTCACAGTAATCTAGGGACTAAACACAAGTCTCACCAAAGATTAATAACAATAAGGCATGAAAATGGTGTAATAGTGCTACAAAATGAGTAGCCGCTCTGTATATTCGCACAAAGAATGAGTAATACAATACAATGATAATGCTGCAAGCATGAATGACAAAGCAATTCGAATTCCCAAGGAGGTCATTCGAATTGAATGAGTGAGTCTAGCTTAACTGAATGTAAGCCACAGTAAACACTCAAGTTAACCATTGATCAAAACCCTAATTGCTCAACTGAGCCCTAACTGGAGTCGGAGTGCAATAAATGACTGAGTCTAACTGAAAGTAGCTCAGACACATGTCATTGCAAACTAACCAATAAGTGGTAGCGCATCAATGACTCCAATGAACCCCGATGAGGTTAACTGAAGTGTAACTGAACATCAGAAGTGGTTGGAGGCGTCCCTGTTGACTCCAGTTCATTAAATAATCATTAAATAATTAATTTAATGAAGGAAGGCACCTTCACTGCTCTATTTAACTGATTGTAACCATCAGTTAGCAATATGGTGCATTAATGACACTCAGATCACCCCCGAAGTGCTCTAGTTAGCCTCCCCGAATGTAGGAGAAGGCTAAGTTAGCCTCCTTGAATGAAGGTAGGAGTGGATGTGATCTAGCTGATGTCATCTAGTGCTCCTCTGATGTTAATTAAGTCAACAATACTTAGGATAGTGGTTTAACTAGGCCAAATTGACCAAAATGAGTGTGTAAGGTGGTAAATGTCTCCAACACCCCCCCTTAAGCATAAAATGCATAAAAATGCTAGTGCCTCGGAAACTAAGGCCATAGGTCACCCTGTATAATGTTGAAACTAAAACAATGCTAAAAAACAAACTAAGTGAGGAAAAGAGGGAAAACCCTCCCCTCAAGCTAAACACTGAAAGTAGTCTGATCACCCTGATGAACTCACCCCCAATAGTGAACGGAGGTAAGTGAACTTCTTTTATGAAAAGTTCTTGGTGAAGATGCCTGCAATCTGCTCATCAGTTGGGTAGTATTGCAGAATGATGGTCCTGTCATGGACTAGCTCCCTGATATAGTGCATGTGGATCTCTGCATGCTTGGTCCTCTGTTTGGTAACTGGATCTGTGGATATCTTAATAGCACTTTGATTGTCACAAAAGAGGACAGTGGACAAAGTACTACCAAGATCAAACTCTGAAAGAATGCCTTGCAACCAAACCGCTTGGATGCAAGCATTCACCGCTCCTCGATACTCGGCCTCTACCGAAGATAATGCTATGGCAGCCTGCTTTTTGCTAGACCAGCAAATGGGGCCACCACCAAACATGAATACATATTCGAAGGTAGACTTCCTATCAATAGAATCACCTGCCCAATCGAAATCTGTGTATCCCACTAGCTCTAGCTCGAAGTCTGCAGCATAGTGAATGTTGTAGGTCCTGGTTCCCTGAATATACTGGAGGATCCTCTTGGCTGCCTTCCAATGAATATCATGAGGCTGCTACATGTATCTTGATACTGCATTCACAGCATAATAGATATCAGGACGAGAATGTGTCAAGTACAACAAGCTACCAATCAGTTGTCGATAAATAGTGCAGTCCATGGGAGGTGTGCTTTTTCCTTCTTCAAGGCTGATCCCTGAAAGGAAAGGGAATGGTGCAGGCCTACATTCAGCCATGTTAAACTTGACTAATAGGTCTGATATGTATTTGGACTGAGTGACCATTATCCCATCAGAATTTTTCTCATTTTCGAGCCCCAAAAATTGTTTTAGGAGCCCCAAATCACTCATTTCAAAGGCATTGTGGAGAGCAGTTTTGATGGCTGAAATGGAATAAACTGTGCTACCTGTGATCAGTAAGTCATCAACATATAAAACAATAATAATCAAATGACCATCAGATTGTTGTAAATACACATTTGTATCTGATCTACACCTTTGGAAGTTTTGCGAGAGAAGGAAGGCATCCATCTTGGAATACCACTCTCTTGGGGCCTGTTTTAACCCGTATAGTGACTTATTTAGCTTGCAAACCAAAGATGGATCAGAGATGTAGCCCTCAGGTTTCTTCATGTGCAATGCCTGCTCTTTGGAAATCAGACCGGGTTCTCCTTGGATCATCCATATTTCCAATGTTATCTCCTGCGGAGGAGAGTGTCTGTTGGGCCCATGTGGGAAGATGATTTGTACTTTAGGTTATGATTCAACATCTTATGTTTGTTGCACACTGATATTAGAAATCAGAGGATCCAAATCAGGGTCATCACCCCCAATTTCATCATCCAAATATTTAGTAGAATAGGAAGGAAATTCAACAGTTTTCTCCTTCACTAGTTCCACCTCCTGAAGAGGCTCATCAAACTTGACACTTCTGTCGATGATGATTTGTTTTGTTTTGATATCCAGCAGCTTGAAACCTTTTGATTCATCAGGATACCCAATAAATAGACATTCTATTCTTTGCGGTTGCAAAGCCCTTCTTTTATCAAGTAGAATCTGGGCCCATGCAATGGACCCAAACACCCGTAGGTTCGACACATTTGGCTTGTGTCCGAAGTATGCTTCGAAAGGGGTCTTCCCTTTCACGGATCAGTGTGGAAACCTATTCTGAATGTATGCTGTAGCATGCATGGATTCAACCCACAAATTTGCAGCCAACTTATTTGATTCCAACATACAAGTGGTCATCTCCTTGAGAGACCGATTCTTCCTTTCCACTACTCCGTTCTGCTGGGGAGTGTAGGGAATTGAATGTTGGACCTGAATACCACTTTGGGAGCATATGTGTAGCAACTCATTACTCACATACTCCCTAACATTATCAGATCTCAAGATCTTGATCTTAAGCCTAGAGGCATTCTTGATCAAGGCCTTCAGTTCAGAAAATTTTTCACATACTTTAAACTTCTTTTTGAGAAAGAAGACCCATGTGTACCTTGAAAAATCATCAATAAAAGTCAGAAGATACCTTGATCTATTCATGGATGTGATAGGCATTCCGCTAATATCAGAATGTATCAGCCCCAATATGCATGTAGCTCGGTTTGCCTTCCCCCGATCGTACTTGTGCTAAGGGTGTTTTCCAACCACACAGCCCTTGCAAATTCCAGTGGTTGCCTTGATGACCGGGAGGCCTTCAACCATGGAGTTTTTCTATAATTGCTGCAAATATTTGAAATTTAGATGGCCAAACCTTTCATGCCACAGCCTACCAACTTCATTTCCATGAGTTAGCAGAGCGGTGGGCTTTGCATCCACCACAAAGTGGGAGAACTCATATGCTTTTGCATGATGGTTTGCAAGGCCTTTAGCAATGAGTTTCCCGGATGCAAGTTCTATTATATCAACATCATTTGGGTTGAAAGAAACTCTCTTAGGCACTCCTGTATGTGTCATCTAATAGACACTAAGGATATTTGATGCCAGAGACGGTACATACAAAATATTTGAAAAATAGCCATTCTCAAGATCAACTGTACCTTGTCCTTCTGAAATGATCGTGGAGTCATCTCCCATGTGGATAGGGATGGATTTGCTGGTCTCCAAGGATGAAAAGGAGTCTCTTTCAACCATCATGTGGTTCGAAGCTCCAGAATCAATCAAGAGTGCTTTGGACTTCAAAGTGCTTTCCATGAGGGCATGACCTTTTTCATGCTGTGGTTCCCGACCTTGCTGATCTCCTCCAAAATATTTTCAGAAGATTGATGTTATTTCTCGCAAGGAGAGAGGTAGCTTCATCAAGCTTCTTCTTCACATAGGCATGTTCAGGGTGGAAGCCCTTCCTGCAGTATGAACACTTGACTTTTTCCTTTCCATGATACCCTTTTCCTTTGTTCTTCCTTGAGCCGAAAGACTCATCATGATGCTGGTTTTCAACTTTAGGCTTAGGAGCTTATTCTCAGCAAATGCTTATGAGTTAGAGATTCCTACTGGAGTGGGTATTTCAATAATATTAGTTTTTGGGTTCTTCTGCTGCTTTCCTTTACCCTTCAGATCTTTGGGCCCCGAGACATGGAGGCTTGATCATGAGAGGATCTAATGATCCCCATATGGACAAGCTTATCATGTTCACTTGTTAGGGACTCAATGAAGGCATTGAGTGTAGGCATCTTCCATCCAGGGGTTGTGAGCTTCCCCACATGGAATGTAGAGACAAAAAATGAATAATCAGCTCCAATTTTGGAGAGTATGGTGAGGATGAGTTGATAATCCTCCTTCTCCACTTTGCATTGCTTCAAGAGTAAGACAACGTGCTTGAACTTTGTGAAAAAGTCATTCAAGGTCTCGAAATTGGAAGGCTGGAGAGACATCAATTCATTTTTGAGCTGGTAAACTCTGAAATCATCTTGCTTTCCATATAGGGTCTCCAATTTGTCCCAAATTTCCTTTGTATTCTTCAATCCTGAAAGATGGAAAAGAAGATCCCAGGAAATAGAGAGGTACAAGAATCCGAATGCTTCATCCTTCTTGTTCAAGAATCTTGATTTGTCTATAGCAGGTACCAGGCTCATCTTTAGTGTCCATGGTGACTCTATAGAGTCCTCTGGCACGTAGCTGGATCTCCATGTCTCCTTTCCATGAGTGGAAATTGAATGGAGTCAAAAGATCTACTGAAGAGGCCATCTGAATCTGCTGGAGCGCTTCACCTATAGAAAACCTAAAAATCACAACAGAAAGGGCAATGTAAGGTCGGACAGCCTGCACATTTTAAGCTTTCATAACACCCAGCATAGTCAATCAAGTAAGCTTGTTCAACAAGTTCTTTACTTGGGGTATTAAATGGTAAGCCTTGGCTTCTGGTGCAGTGCTGGATTTTTGAGCTATTGCTCAATTTTCATGCAAGATCTGTCAAAAATCTTGTTTTTGAGAGATCTGAGCTTTGTCCCGCTGTGAGCTCTGATACCATATTAATCTGTCACAGTAATCTAAGGACTAAACACAAATCTCATCAAAGATTAATAACAATAAGGCATGAAAATGGTGTAATAGTGCTACAAAATGAGTAGCTGCTCTATATATTCACACAAAGAATGAGTAATACAATATAATGATCATGCTGCAAGCATGAATGACAAATCAATTCAAATTCCCAAGGAGGTCATTCGAATTGAATGAGTGAGTCTAGCTTAACTGAATGTAAGCCACAGTAAACACTCAAGTTAACCACTGATCAAAACCCTAATTGACTGAACTAATCCCTAACTGAAGTCGAAGTGCAATAAATGATTGAGTCTAACTGAAAGTAGCTCAGACACATGTCATTGCAAGCTAACCAACAAGTGGTAGCGCATCAATGACTCCAATGAACCCCGATGAGGTTAACTGAAGTGTAACTGAACATCAAAAGTGGTTGGAGGCACCCCTGTTGACTCCAGCTCATTAAATAATCATTAAATAATCAATTTAATGAAGGAAGGTGCCTTCACTGCTCTGTTTAACTAATTGTAGACATCAGTTAGCAATATGGTGCATTAATGACACTCAGATCACCCCCGGAGTGCTCTAGATAGCCTCCCCGAATGTAGGAGAAGGCTAAGTTATCCTCCTTGACTGAAGTTAGGTGTGGATGTGATCTAGCTAATGTCATCTAGTGCTCCTCTAATGTTAATTAAGTCAACAATACTTAGGATAGTGGTTTAACTAGGCCAAATTGACCAAAATGAGTGTGTAAGGTGGTAAATGTCTCCAACACTCCTGACCTCACCATCTCGTCCTCTGCAAGAATATATTGTGGTATCGACTACACCGACCTAACCACATATAGAACCCATAAGCAAAAGTGTTGAATCCTACAAATCGACCAAGCTTCCCCAATAGGAACCCACTAGTCATCATCACACATCTAGGGTAGCATTCTCATCACATCCCTCCCAAGATTCCAGGTTTTAGGGGATAAATGGTGGGAAATTCCTCCCCACCCCCCCCTCCCCCCACACACACAGTACTAGGGTCAACACCCTACATCAACTCTACTCTGTTATCATTGTTCTAAGGGTATCGTCAATGAATAACCACTTTGGGCAAGTCATAGTTCCTGTCAAAACTCACACTTACCCATAATTCATAGAAATATTGGAATTCACAATTGAATAACTTGAAAATTGATATAACCTCATTATCCTCTTAATGTCTAATACATCTTGTGCCTCTTGGCACTATAAGAATCTGACCATCTTGAAGCCAATCAACATGTGGGTTAGTTCACCACTCACAGAAATCTCATGTATAAACATACTCAACTCTTTCAAGTGTTAATCCAGGTAACTAAAACAACATTGAATATAATCATGTCAGTATCTTTGAAACATATATTGCACTTGTTCCATCTTAGAGTACAACTCAACTGATATTCACATATCAATATCCATATTCAATCGCATGTTCAAATGACATAACATACTCATCAACATTGATAAAACAAAATGATAAGTTCCATTTACTATCCACATATCTAGGGAGTCCATATGTTCATATAATAATAGTATTAATGAATGTAACTAAGTCAAATAAATAATAATCAATTAAAAAGTTGAGTTAATTAATATAAGAGTTTAAATACCAAATGTCAAAATATGGGGCATTACACATGCTTGATGATGGTTTTCATTGGGCATAGAATCATCCACAAGGGTTTTTATAGGGTTTTGACATACCTAGTGAGTAACCTCCCATTTAGCATTCCTTCAAGGCATTCCATGCTCTATGTTGGTTTTTGTTGGGCATAGTCTCCTCCATCAGGGTTTTTGTAGGGATTCAACTTGCATGGTGATGGATCCCCCATCTTGACATTCCATGCTTGCTATCAGTTTTCATTGGGCATATATTCCTCCATGATGACTTTTGTCAAGCATAGACTTCTCCACGCGGATTTTCATAGGGATTCGACTTGCTTGGTCATGAATCCCCTAGCATAACAATCCACCTTGTTCTTAGTTTTTTTTCGGTGATGGAGTCTTTCACAAGGGTTTTGTTTGTCTTGAAATATCATGGCGATGAATTCCCTATGCTGACATTCCACAATCATTCTCCATTTTCATTGGGTGACAAAATCCTCCATGAGGTTTTTCATTGGGTTAGACTAGCAAGCGAGGATTGAGATGACACAATGGGAATCATGACAACATGGTGGGAATCGAGATCACATTAACAACCCAAGTTTATTGGTATGCTAGTAATCTTGTTTACATAATTGTGATTTTAAAATTAGTAATAAACCCTAATTGTATCTTTCATAATTACTAACTACTAAATATTCATAGTTTGAAACTCTAAATAGTAACTTGGATTGACCTTAAGCTTTTGAAACCCTAAAAAATACCTTACGTTGTACCTTTTCCTAGTTAAATTAGTTTCCTCTTCATGGTATATAAGAACTATAAACCTCTCAAAAAATAGAATTTAAGGTACCGACTATCAATATTTTGGTCCTTATTTTAGATACATGTTGGTTTTATAAATGTGAGTTGATGGCACCATGATGGATAAAAGAACACCACAAATAATAAATATATGTTGGACACAATGAACACACTGAGAGGGGGGTGAATCAATGTGTGAGCAATTTTAATTTTTTTACTTTCTTTAGTCAATTAGAGCATATCAATCATTATGTCATCAATTGCATAATCAAATTCATCATGAGTCATAAACACAACATCACATCAAAAGAGATACAAGAATATATGGAATTTTGATCTTTATTTATTGTACATGGAATACAACAATATTCTTGATTACAATAAGCACCAACTAATGAAAAGAGAACTAACTCTCATAACAGGACCCAACCTGGTTTTCTTAGCTCCAACTAAGAAGGGTTTGAGGAGTCCAATCCCCAAGTGCAAGATTCTTCTTGCAAGCAATAATATGTCTCTATTGCACAACCAACCTCTGCTCTGCACATCAATCTCTACTCATTACTCTGTTGTTCAACAATGCTCATCAATCTCCGGTCAATCATGTTGGTATTCTGCTCATCACTTCTACAACACTGACAGGTCTTCTCATGTACATATTTGTACACCTCATCATACCCAGTCACTCATCAAGTAGTTATGCTCTGCTTTCACTGAACATAAGGCATGCATTGTTATGCATCATCAGCATAGGTATGCATCATCCTCATAGATTATGCATCCTCATCATCAAATATACATCATAGTTCATATGAGAGCATCATCAAACTATGGTATGCATATACATCATATTGTATAGGAGTGCATCAACATCATAGAGTGTACATCATTATAGGCATTATCATCATAAACTGTATAATATCATAAAATAAAGCTATGAAATATCATCATCATAGCCTCCATAATGACTCTATATATATATATATATATATACCAATATAAATACTCGCATACTAAGATTAAAGATGAACTCTATCCATGAGAGGCATGTGTCATCACAAGAGAAACCCAAAAGCATGAACCATACATTTTCAAAGATCACAAGATGAAGAAATAGTAGAAAATACAAAATAATCTCTAGATCATGTCACCACATAGCCCTCCTAACAATATTTCCAACGAGCCAAGAATTTTGTAATTCTGATTCCGTATGAGAAAGTTATGCCAATTTTAGTGAAGATGCCCAAAATTTTCTCCTCCACAAAGTTTCGCACTTTTCTCCAAGAGTTGTGAAAATACTGAAAGAATTGATGATAAAAAAATGAAATGTTTGATATTCTGTTTATATAGGATATGTAGGAAAGTTAGTGCATCAAACTGGGCCGAAATTCAATTCAAAATTACAAATAATTAAATTATCTTTTGTTTGGTCAGTTGACCCAAAAAGGTGGGGTGCACCAACTTCAAAAATTCATATCTCTTCACTCGCAAGGAGTTAGAAGATGCTCCACATATCAACGAAAATGGCTTGATGATGAATATCTCTCTCTTATGGGTTTATTTTCAAATTATTGGTCTAATACCACCAACTACAAGAGTTTCAAAGTCTTCTTCAAAGTCTTTTTCAACATATCAAAGCACGTCCATGGGCTCTACCTACATCTACATACCAATGGCCATATAACCATAAAGAGGACTATACATCACCATCAACAAGCTACCAAGTGTGTGGGTTCAAGACCCAAGGCACCACATGTAAGGGTTTCAAGGACTTTTTCAAAGATATCATATAATATTTAAACAAGATTCTTTCCATGGACTTCAAGACCATCACACAGGACTCCACCGCTAAGTGATGAGGGCATCATGACCAAATATTCCATCATATCAAAGGCTCCAACAATATTGGGCTTACAAACCATGATATGTATGGATTCCAAGACCCAAATAATTTCCAAATGCACCATCAATGATCATATAGTGTCCAAGGGTCATCATGTCTCCATTTATGTGGGTGCTAAACCTTCTCATGCATAGTGACCATCTCCAAGGGTTCCATGACCCCAACAAGGGCTACATGGGCATCAAGATATTCATCAAGTCATTAATGACCACATCATCACCTTTAAGGACCATTAAGCCATAAAATGTGGGTTCAAGGGATTCTTCAGGGATTCTTCATCAAGTACGGGGCTTCATAGGATTCTTCAACCACCGGCTCAACTGCACCAAGACCTACAAGGCTTAGGATCCATCATGACATCACCTGTGGGGTTGCTAGACCTTCTCTTGGGGTACCATGACACCATTAGAGCATGAATTCCCACACAATGGGTCATTAATGCTTCTCCAACCCATCTAGGGATTCAACACCATCAGCGGGGTCTTCAACAAGATGGTGGCTACAAGATCTATCCTTGTGGGTACAGGGACCTTGCCAACTGGGTACAATGTGCTTCAAGGCACAAGTCCACTCTGTAAGAGATCCAAGGAATTGCAAGTGAGACTTCGTGGCATTAATGACAACATGTGGGGCCATTGCAAGTCCATGTTGGAATCAATGGCAATTTCATCAACAATATATGCCTTAAGGCCTCAAACACACAATTGAACACTTGTTAAAAAGGCCGTGATAATAAGTAAAATTGAAGGGTGATGCCTTTAAAGTTTAAGTCATGATGATCACCAACTTGGAGATCATCATCTCCTTGGAAACTTAAACAATGGTGAATTTAGTTAATCTTTAATGTTTGGTTCCTAAAAAATACCATAATATGGGTAGACTTGATCAATATTCATTGTTGTTTACTTTTTAAACAATTCTATAATAGGTTCTTATTTTTATTTTATTTAGATATATTAGTATTGTTTTACTATTTGTTAGTTTATTTGTGATTTTTAGAATTAGCATGTGGTCTAAGAAATCGTGACCCAGGGGCATTTAAACCATCAAAATCACCTGGGGATTACACCTAGACTAGGACATGCCAACCCTTAACATAATTGCATTTTAATTTTCTCCTCTTAGCTACCTTGTGGAGTTTGAACTCAAATCACCATATAGAGCAAAGCTTTTTTTTTCAGAGGAAAAAATACCAGTCTTTGTTATTCATAGAATCAAAAGACATCGTTTACATAAATCAACTGATATGACAGCTAGATACAAGTAGAGACCACTCAGCAAAATACTATGATCATGCCTGCAAATCCAGCCAAAACAAAAGAGCATAAGAAAGTCTGATCATAGCAGAATTTTGTCATCATCCCTGATAAATTAGGTCAGAAAAATAGAGCATATCGGAGGTGATCTCAAGCAGATATTCCTGAGCAAAAACTAGCTGACATAAAGTCTCATTAAGATAGATGAGAAGATACAAATCATATGTTGATAAAATTCAAATGCTGAAATATAAATGGAAATCAACAACTAAAAAAGCACAAAAAGGTCTCGTGCTATTACCAAACCATCCAAAGTTTCAGAGAATGTTCCATATCCCATATCCAAATTCATAGTTGATTTAGAGAGGCCGTTTGCCAGCGAGTTATGCTCCCGGTATATATGCTTGAAGATCACCAAAGGGACACGATGAAGCATATCTCTAATATCTTCACACCAGTGCCTCAAAATAGGAATATCAAGGGCAGATAGTCTGTTGAGCCATGAGGTAACAACCATAGAGTCTCCAAATATCAAGTGAATGGGCAGTCCCATAATTAAGCTAACTCTTAGAACAACCTAGAGAGCTAATAATTCCACTCTAGTATTCGTGCTACATCCACAACCCATAGAGAAACTAAATAAATGGTTGTCATTCAGATATATCACAAAGCCTGCACCTCCCAAATTATTTGCAGTAGCCCCATCAAAAAATGCACATGGAAATACCTTCAGAGGCTTAGGACCAATAGCCTGGTTTTTTTGAATTTTTTGATGTACGGGATACATATTTTGTAAACTCTCAATTTTGGAGATGATGGAATGATACGAAGGCTTCTATTTTTCAAAAAGACAGAAATTTCTGGTAGTCCAAATGCACTAGAATATAAAAAGAGGTAGCTGTCTAAACGACGCCGAATGAGCAATGGTGCTAAACCAATGTACCAGGAAGGAAGTAACAGAGTTGTGTAAGGTGGAAGTGAATCCAAACCGAGCTGCGAAATGGGAGAAGATATTTACTGTAAAGGGACAGAACAAGAAGAGACATTGAATGTCCTCAATATTCTTCTCACATAGTACACATCGGCTCAGACCATGAAACCCACGGAGTTGAAGCTGCTCCCAAGTGATAATTTTTCCTTTTACTAACAGCCAGATGAAACAGGCTATTTTGGTAGGAATGTTCAGAGTCCAGAGGACATCAATAGCAGGGTTTCGTTCCTCAATATTGTTGATCACAGAGATACACTCATAACCTTTTGCTGCACTTATCGTGCCCACATAGTTGCTATGTGACCAAAGAAGCTTATCACAAGGATCACTAAGGCGTATTCTATTATATTCCAGCCCTCTGATATATTTATTCCAAAGATATTTCCAATCTCCACCTAAATCGAGTTCCTCTGCCGTAAACCAGTAACCAACAGCGAAGGGGGTTTTATTCCTTGCTTGAGCTAGGGTATTAATCCCATAATCTTCAAGATAGGCTCTTAAGTCATCTGGGAGAATGAAAGAGTTACTCATTACAACTACATGATCCACTCCCAAACGAATGTCTGAGCCATTGCCTACTTGCCAAATGGTCCCTTTACCTATCCAATGCAAGGTTTTAAGGAAGCCTTTCCAAATGATCGAGGAATTTTGAATAAAGAAACATTTTTCTCTGAGCCATGTGTGTAGTGGCTGCTTCTTCATATATTTTACAGAGAGGAGATGATGCGAGATGCCATCGCTATTTAGAGCAATCCAGAAGCTCTTCATTCGCAAAGATAAACTGAAACTAGGGAGATGCTTGATACCCCAGCCCCCTGAAGAGATGAGTCTAGCAAGAACATGCCAGTCAAAGCTTGTCAAATCAGTTATGCTAATGAAAATTTAGTTAAATATTAATATTGTAAATAATTCCAATTTTGACATTAATATTGTTGATAATTTCAATGTTGTCTTTAAATAAATTATATATTATATTATATTTTAATAAAAATATGATTAAAAATGTTTTATGAATATTCTTTAATAGAGCAAGTAAAAAACGTTATGTTTTACTATATCAATGGTTTGGAATTTCCAAGTCAAAGTGTTATGTTGTACAATTTCAATGGTTTAGAGTTTTTAAGTCACGAGTGTTCTATTTTACAATTTCAATGGTTTAGAGTTTTTAAGTAAGTGTCATGCTTTACAATTTCAATGATTTAGAGTTTTTAATATTATATCCTATTATGACAA
>LPNX011102252.1:329248-340768 GCA_001517045.1 Pseudotsuga menziesii
TGTGTCTGAATTCTGGATCGATCTTGTAGAGAAGCGGCCAATCAGAAGTCTCGTGTTCACAAGAGTTGAGCACGGTCGTTATCGTCACGATTGGTGGTCGGTTGAGGAAGTCTGCAACATTATTGGTGCTTCCCTTCTTGTACTTGATGTTCAAAAGAAATTGTTGTAGATATGTGGACCACTTTTGATGGCGATCATTCTGTAACTTCCCTTGTGTCTGCATGAACTGCAGGGGTCGGTGGTCTGTGTGGATGATTGTTTGCTTCCCCAAAATGTAATGCTTCCATTGCCGGCAAGCCTGTACAATGGAATACATCTCTTTGTCATAAGTGGGATATTTGCAGACTGTGTCTGACAGTATCTCACTATGATATGCCACTGGATGCCCTTGTTTAGTAAGGACTGCCCCAATAGCATAGTCAGAGGCATCTGTCTCGATCTCAAATGGTTGTTGCAATTCTGGTAATGTGAGCACTGGGGCACAATACAGACGATGTTTCAATTTTTCAAATTCCTTCTGCTGAGTTTATGACCAAAAGAATTTTGCTTTCGCTCCTCCCTTGGTGACTTGACTCAAGGGCCAAGTGATATGAGAGAATCCCAACACGAACCTGCGGTAGAAATTAGCAAGGACCAAAAAGCTGCGAAGCTCTGTTAGAGTAGTTGGGGCTGGCCAATCCCGAATGACTTGGATCTTGGTTGGATCCACATGTACCCCACAGTCATCAATAAGGTATCTTAGATACTGAACCTGGGTCATGCCAAAAGTGCACTTGTCCAAATTGGCACACAACTTGTGCTGCTGCAATGTTTGGAGGACCTGTCGGATGTGGTGGAGGTGCTCTTCCCAAGTCTGGCTGAAGATTAGGATGTCATCCAAGTACACTACTGCAAATGAGTTGGTGAATGGATGAAAGATGTCATCCATCAGTCTCATGAAGGTTGTAGGAGCATTCGTCAGCCCGAAAGGCATGACCAACCATTCGAAAAGGCCCTCCTTGGCTTTGAAGGTAGTCTTCCACACATCGGTCGGCTCGATCGGTACTTGGTGATACCCAGACTTTAAGTCGATCTTGCTAAAATATTTTGCCCCTTTAAGTTGGTCCAAGAGGTCATCAATCCGTGGGATCAAGTACCTATTCCAGACAGTGATCTTGTTCAGCGCCCGATAGTCAATACAGAGTCTCCAAGTACAATCCTTTTTCTGTACCAACACGATCGGGCTCCCACAGGGTGATGAACTTGGCCGGATGTGACCCTTATGCAGCAGCTCCTGAATTTGCCACTTGATTTCATCATTCTCCAGAACAGAGTGGCGATAGATCAGTCCATTAGGCAGTGGTGCACCTGGGTTCAGATCGATGGAGTGCTTGACCTGACAGTGGAGAGGCACCCCGATGGGTGAGGTGAATATGTCCCAGTACTCCTCCATGACCTTGTCCATTTGTTGTTGTCGTGCGGAGGGGCCCTGTTTGGAGGTTGTGGCCACGATATTCTTCTTTCCCTGAGGGCAGATCATCAAGAAAACAAACTTCCTGGTTTTGGAAATGAGCTTACTGCATTGTTTTGCAGCAACCAAAGAGATAGCGGTAGGGGGTGGTACCTCTGGTATCCTGTACAAATTATTTCCCAACGTAGTAATAATAGTGTGAGGCCGAGACTCATACACAGCATGTCGCTTCCATAAGTATGGTTGACCTCATAATACATCACAAACATTAAGAGGAGCAATATCACATAATACCTCATCGGTGAAGGGCTTGATGCTGTAGGGAAGGTGGCACTGCTGGCTAACGCGAAGATCTCGTCCTTGGTGAAGCCACCTGATGGTGTACGGCTGCAGGTGTGCTGTGGTCGAAAAACCCAACTGCTTCATGGCCTCTGCTGAAATCAGGCTCTTTTGGCTCCCACTGTCGATGATGAACTGTAGCGGGGAACCCTTTACCCACATCTGGGAGTGGAAAAGACTCTCCTCCTCCTCTGAATCTTATGGTTCTTCCTTTTGGATCTTCATGGTGGAAACGGTGGCGTTGGGCTCTGCATCGATAATCTTCTTCCCTCTGTGATTCCCCTTCTCGGGTTCAGATTCAATGTCAGAGTATGCATCTGATTCAAAAGCCTTTATCTCAGCCACTAGTGACTGCTTAGCCTGACACTCACTTGTGTTGTGAGTGGGGCTCTTATGGAACTCGCACCACTTTCCCACTTCCTTCTTTAGCTTTGCAGTGTTGCTCTTTTCTTGCAGCTTTGGAAAGCTTTCTTGTGTCGCCATGCCTTGGCTATGTCCTTGGTTCTGTGGTTTGGGGGCACCTTTCCCTTGCTTCTAATTCGCAGATCCAAAGTCTCACTTTTTTTGTTTGAATTTTTGCTCAATTTTGGTAGCATACCGATATGCCATACCAAGCGAGGAGATGTCGAGGAACTCCATTTCCTCCTAAATGTATCTGTGCAGACAACTACGGTACTTCAGCACCAAATGTTTCTATGAATATTTGATACCCAACTTGGTGTGTAGGGTATGGAACAAATTCGTCAGCTCATGCACATCTTGATCTCTTTGCTGCCGCAGCGTAGTCCATTGGATGTACTTGTCCTCATAGCTCCTCACCGGATAATATTGTCCCTTTATGGCATCTCAAAAAGAATTCCAAGTGGGTACGGCTGAGAATAGAGAGGGTTCCTCGTAATACTTTCTATCACAGTAGGTTTCCCACCAGTCCTTGACATGGGGGGCGACTTTGAGCAGAGAAAAAGTAATATTTTCCCGGTCAGAAAAGTCATGAACCAAGAAATATCCTTCTAATAGATTCAACCATTTATCTACAGCGTTTGCATCTATTCGACCATCAAATATGGGAATTTTGAAGTTTACTTGTACCTTAAAAGGGGTTGCACCTCCAGAGTGGTTGCTAGATGCAAATGCGCCACCAGTGGGAAGTCGTTGAAGGATCTGGGTAAAGTTATCCATCATCGCGTTCCTTTGTTTTTCAAGGGCCTCCTCGAGCAACATTTTGATAGGATGTTCTGCGCCCTCGTCTTTCTTTTCATCCCCCATGGGTGGTTGTCGGGATTTGCGAGGCTGATCTTGCAAAGGTTCAACCAGATCGAGCCCTAACTCTTTATACCCTGCCCTCGTTGGGGACATGCAAAGAGGGATCGAGAAACAACAAATTTCTCTGATACCACTGATCCGGATTTATGCAGGAACACAACAGAATAAAAAAATAACCATAGAAACAAATATGCAGCGGAAATAACACTTCATTTCATTAATCAATAACTGAAACTTGTTTACATACATAATGGAAATAAACTAGCTATAGTGCTGGTAGCTTATCTCTGAGAAGAGATGTGGTGGCTACATGCCTCTGAACTCTGTGTTACAATGAGGCTCGAAGGCCTATATATTATTGAGAAATAATGGAAACCCTACACATCCAAAAACTTAACCCTAGGAGGTGAAATGCCTTAATGTGGGCCTCGTTGGGTAACTTGCTACATCAATTTCCCAGCGTCGTAACTTTAGCATACTATCTCCGTTTGACGTGCATGATACATCGTTAGAAATATCTATTTAAGGACTACATACATTAATAACAAATATCAAGTCTGGAATGAACTCATATTTTCCCGACCATTCGATGCCAAAAAAATGTCGTTTAGGGCCTCAAAATGGCTCCAGAAGTTTAGGACCCAAAAACTGCCAAAAATAGTAAATTGTGCTACAATTAAGGAAACTGGAAAACTGAAATAAACAATGGTGGGGGTCCAAGAGTAATAGGTGGGTGGCCACCAATATCCTCCTGGATCACTGATGCTCCAGAGATTATGCTCAACCTAATGTTGGAGTGCTCCACGGGTTATGCCCAACACTTCCATTGTTTACTTGTTGGGGTTACCTATGTGCTCCAGAGCTTATGCTCAACACATAGTCTCATAACCCATGTGCTCTAGAGCTTACACTCAACACATAATCTCATAACCCATATGCTCCAGAGCTTATGCTCAAGACAAAATCTCATTACCCATGTGCTTCAGGGCTTATTCCCAACACATCATAGAAATCACCTATGAAATCAGTGTTTTGCAAAATACATCACAAAAATGATCATCTTAGTATATTAGGGCTCGTGCCTGATCACATAATAATAAGTCAAGTACATTGGGGCATCTGCCCAGTACAACAACAATAGTCCTTGTCCAATAGGGTCTATGCTCAACATATATAATCATATAATAAGACAATAAAAGATGTGGATTGAGGCTCATGCCCAATATATCCATCTAATCAACATAACTCATGTGCAGTGGGGCATAAGCCCAATATATAGACATAAACATAACATCAAAGTAAATCATGTGCAGTGGGGCTCATGCCCAATAAAGTCAAGGTCAAAATTTGGGATATTACAATAGTTAATATTCTAATAATTTTATGGTTCTTTTCTATAAATTACTTCATAGGAATACCTTGTTTCCCATATTACATCACTTAGATTCAAAATTTATTCAATCTGACCCCATTATTGCTTTTTTAATTCTATCCCACGTATAAATCCTAGCTTATAGTATAAATTTTATCATACATATTGAGTCCATTATTATGAGTAAGTTTTCCAATATTGCATTCAACGCATGCACATTGCCAAACTTGCACTAATTCAGAGATTTACTTAATCTCTTTTCAACATTTTTATTATTAATGAATTACATGCCATTTCACAACACTTTTAAGATCTCTAACCCATGAGTTTTGCAATACACCATTTCGTTTTACAGTTTTAATTGATACACAGTCAATTTCTTCTAGAATACAATACCCTCATTCGCATGATCAATTTCAGCCTATCATGATTATATCTATACCTCGTACCATTGTATGATCCTACAAGCCTCTAGTATTGTTGACTCTATCTAGTCTATCCCTACAAGGTGAAAGCATGGCGTTACTAGAATAAATCATATATACTCACTTCAACCCAAATGACTATACATTCATTATGCATACTCATCCTACTTCCTTCAATGATTTTGTAAAGACACCCATACTGAGCATACTAACAAGAGTAATACAACATGTGCAAAATGTTTAGGAATTAACTCCAAGGTCCATCATTACAATCTATAATTATTATTACTATGTAATTATCACTCTTATAATTACTTTTCTCTATTTGGACCATAGCAGTCCCGTTTCATCTACCTTGTACTCTTTTTGTTGCTGAAACAACCTGTCCTCTTGGACCTTCTTGAGAATTTCAACATAGAAAGGGTCAACTCTGTTGGTCGTTCTAATTCTCTCGTGTAAATACGAATCAACTTGACTTAAAGTCACCTCAGATATCATATGAACTTGTCGGCTCAAAGCATAAATAATTTTGTTCTCTTTTCTCTTTATATGCTTTAGCTCAAAATGGTACTCACTGAGAAAATCCAACCATCTGGCTTGTCTGGAATTTAGATCCGGTTGTTCAAATAAATACTTTAGACTCATATTGTCTTTTTTCAGAAGGAATTTCTAACTCAAGATCATGGGTGGGGTAGTTCCACTCGTATTCTTTTAACTTCCACGATTCATAATAGATCGTGTAATCGTTCTGCAAGAGGACTCCTCTGAGCCCTTCCTTCCTTGCATCCGTGCAAACAATGAAATCCCCATCGGGATCCACAATTCCTAGTATCGGTGTGATCGTCAAAAGATGTTTAAGATTTTGAAAACTTTCCTCGCACTTAGTCGTCTATAAGAACTTGTTTTCCTTCTTTTGCAAAGCATTCATGGGACAATATATCCTCGAGAAGTTCTCAATGAACTCCCGGCAATAACCGGCTAATCCCAAAAAGGATATAATGTCGGTGACACTAGTAGGGTTAGGCCAATCCTCTATGGCTTTAATCTTTTATGGGTCCACAACTGTCCCCTTCTCAGAGATGATGTGACCCAAGTACTGTATTTGTGGATTGTAAAAATCACATTTACTAAAATTGGCGTAGAGTTGGTGTTCCCATAACACCTGTAGCACTATGAGGAGGTGTTCCTTGTGTTCCTCTTTACTCTTAGAGTAAACCAAGATGTCATCTATACAGACCAAAACAAATTTATTCAGCTATCTACTGAATATATTGTTCATCATACACATAAAGTTCGTGGGTGCATTGGTCAACCCAAATGGCATCACTAGAAACTTATAGTGGTCGTACCTCGAACGAAAGGTGGTTTTGTGAATAGCCTCATTGTGAATCCATTCCTGATGGTACCCAGATCGCAGGTCGGTCTTTGAAAAGATCTTGGCTCCTTCTACTTTATCGAACAAGTCATCGATCCTAGGGAGTGGGTATCGGTTCTTGATAGTCATTTTGTTAAGCTGACGACAATCAATGCACATCTGCATTGTACCATCCTTCTTCTTTACAAAAAGTATCGATGTTCCCCAAGGGGAAACACTCGGTCAGATATATCCCTTCTCAATCAACTCCTACAACTACAGTTTGAGTTCCACTAACTTTGGTGCGCTCATGCTGTAAGGGGCTTTTGAAGCTGGAACTGATCGTGGTGTTAGTTGTATGGAAAAATATAAGTCTCGTTTCGGTGGTAATCTTGGGATCTCCTCAAGAAATACATCCTTGAAGTCTACGTGAACTGAAAAGTCCTCTATGTGTTGTTCTTTTTTAGATTCTAAGTCTTGGATGTTTCCTGCAAACAGTTTGCAGCCTTTCCTAAAGCACTTCTTTGCTTGTAAAGATGATATATGCCTTATAGAAACTTTCTTAGGTATGCCTTGAATCGTTACTGGATTCTCTTAGCTATCTGTACACACGATTGACTTGTGTAAGAAATCGAGCATGACATGGTGTTGTTTCAACCAGTCCATGCGGATAAGTATATCGTACGATCTAAAGGTAGGATGTTTAGGTTTATTCTAGTAGGAAAACCATTTAGGTTTACCTCATAGTATTCAACTATTTCCGAAACGTTTCATTTCGTACCCGTGGCTAGTTGCACCAGCCATGGTTTATCCTGTTTCACTTTATCTAGTTTACATACATCAACAATTTTAGGAGATACATAGCTTCGGCAAGCACCGGGGTTAATCAATATTGAAATCGAAGTGTTCGAAACCTTACCTTCTATCTCAACCATGGTAGCCTAATGGTCTTCCTTTCGGCCATCCAAGGCTGCATAAATCTGTGGTGTTCCTGCTATGTCTTCTACCGTTGGTTCTTCTTGTAAGTTGTGAAAGAATCAATTGGTCTTGTTCTTACAATATCAGGCATAATGGGGACCTTGGCATTTCCAACATTTGATTTGCAGTGGGGAAACATTGGCTCTCCCATTTGTTGCTGGCTTGTTAGAATTTAGAGCTGGTACATATGGCTTTGTACATGTTTTGTTGAAGTTGTTATTGGCTGGAAAACTATTGTTCTATTTTCTGTAAGGTGGTGGGTTAAAACCCGATTTGTGGTTGTCCGAGAAGGTCCTAGACCTATCTCTACTTTTGTTGATATTCTCTTGCCTCATCTTTCTTGGTATGCTTTAGGTCTCTCCACCATCTAGCTGCTTTTCCATTTAAATTATATATGGCTAGACGAGCCTTCATCTCGCATAGTAGTTATGTACTCAAAAATATTTGCTCATACCTAGAAGCCATTCTTCAACTTTCTCCCCTATGTTCATATCTCCTTCATAGGTTGGGTATTTTATCTTCCTAAACTCTCCCTATAGATTATCATCATTTCTTTGTTTCTTTTTGCAAAAAGAAAGAGAATCATCATTAGAAGGACAGTGACAATCTCTTTCTGGAGGTTCAGGGGTATGTTCTTCTTTTCCTTCTTCTCTAGGGCTGCTGACCCGTTTATGATATAATTCTTTCTTGAACCTGTTGGTTGATTGCATGGGTTTTCCCTATGGGCTTGCTCCCGTCATGTTCTGCCTCAAGGCTTGATTAATTTCTTGTTGTTCATTTCTTTCATTCAAATTATCATCTTTGAAAATATGTATGTCTGCTTGAAGACTTTGTATGGTTTTTCAGTATATCAGAATTTATTTCCACCACCGGTTCTTCTTCCTGGGTGGGGGTATTCAACTTTCATTGTTGGTTGTTGTCTTCTTCAGTGTTCATGATCTGAACTGTTCTTTTAAATCCTGCATTTGCAAATTTTTAATAACAGGAAATTTTTTATGTTAGTTAACAAAATTTAAAAACATACTTTATTTTCTGCAACGAATGTTTGGCACGTCCATTTGCTCTCTTAGTGTTGAAAATAGGCTCTGATACCACTTGTAATGTTCCCAAAATTTGAAAATTAAAAAAAATTATTAGGCTAGTTAATTACTACCTGAACTGGACATTAGCTTAACTTCTGCAGAATGTGTCGAACTTTGTTTGCGAAATTGAAATGTCGTAAGTTGTTCTTACCCTTTCTAGATGATTTCCTTGATGTGGTTATTAATGTAAATATGTAATGTATTTAAGTTACTTGATCTAGTTTAGATGGTTATGATGTTCATTGATTACTTCTTATCATGTATTTACGTGTATGTGTGTTCAGTTTATCGCTTAATTACTGGTTATAAGTTTTGTTTAATAGTTTATGGAAAGTCCTGACTTAACTTGTAATTGTCAATGAGTGGAGTGGAGGGACTTGTATCCCTTATAGGGCCACTTGGAGAGGTAACTGCTTTTACTTGAAGTTACAGGATTTACTTAGTTCATGTTGAACTAATGCAACTCTTCTCTATTTCGTGCAGGTTCATTAGGTGACAGAGACTTATAACGATAGTCAAACAATGACATGCTACCTATGCTAAACTACTTCACTGCTTTAGATGACAAAAGGACCACAACCCTATCTTAGCGATTCTCATTATTGTTGTTAGCGATATCGTTTACGCACGGTCGGGTTTATTTACACCTACGTCTAACTGGCTATTATTATTATTATTATTATTATGGTTCTAAGACCTTAAATAAGCTTCAAACCTATGCTTAACATTTATAGGGTTTAATTGTTATGTGAAAGGATTAAGATATCATACCTTAGCCATATGTTGTTTTAAGTTTATATACCATATGTTAATGTATGTTTTAAGCCATTCATGGCATATTGCATATGCCATGAATCTTGGCTTTATCCTAAGTCAACAATGCATAACATGAGGTTTTAATACAAAATGTTTCCAATATCAAATCGTGTTTTGGGGTTTAAGAATTATAGGAACGGGGATAAAAATTGACGTTGGTGGTGGATAGGGTGGCGGAGTAAATGCTCCTCAATATATGGGGAACTCAAGCACTAAGCTTTGACTATCATGGATGAATGAGTCATTTGGCATTTTGATGGTTGAGCTCTATTCGACTCTCTGGTTTATATCGCTACGTGAGGTTTGGCTTTCATATGTGCTCAGGAAGGCATGCTCTTCATTTTGGTTTTGTAGCATTGTTTACTTGTTGTTTCAGTTCGGAGGATTGGTATACTTCTAATGATTCTCTGTCTCTTGTTTGCAGGTGGCAGGGATTCCATTGCACGGTTCGCGGGTCTCTTAGGTTGTCGATGCATACCCTTCACGGGTAATCCATGTACCATAAAGATTTGAGCTTGTTACCTCTGCATAGATTTATTTGACAGAGATTTGAGTTCGACGTTTGTAATGTTGAATGAATACTTATGTCGGTTAGGGGTTTCGACTGTGTATAGGTTTGTTGTATTTTGAAAGACATCCAGAGATGTGTATGAAGCTTGGGGTTTAATTGGTTTGGGTTTGGTGCCTTCGGGCCATGATTGTCACGACTCTGCTCTGTAATATTTTTGGGTTCATACCTTAAACTTGTGACCTTGATGGTTAATGAAGACTCTGTGTTTTAGTTTTAATGATGGGTTTCGAATGGTGGCAACACCATTTCTTGTAATGGTGCATTGGTTTGGAATCACGACTGTGTAGTTTATAAATATAAATTATAGTAGTTATAAAAGATGCATTCACTGCTGTGTATCAATCGTGGATACGGTTCCTATCTTGGCAAGGTTTTGACTCTGTGTAAATTGATGTCTGTAATTTAATTCTCGTTTTGGGTATTTAATAGAGTTGATTTGGATTTAGAGCCATGCCATTTCTGGAAATGGCACTCTTTCCAATTATCTTAGCAACTATGTAAGATATTAGTGAAATGTTGTTAAATGGTGATTTACAATTCTGTTTACTTGTCTGTGCGTAGATTTTGGGGATGGTCGTGAACTGTGGTGTTAACCTTACGATATGGATGTCATTGCTATGATAGCATAGACAGTGGTTTATGTTAATGGATTTCCTCTGTTTCTCGAGCTTGAGCCTCGAATATGGTTATATTGTATAAATTGGGGTTTATATTACTGTGTGGAAATGTTGAATACGATTTACAGCATGTATATTTTGTTGGTATTTAATGTGTTGAAATGTTGACAGGGAAACGAATTCGTTTTAATCATTCTTGCATTTTAAATGTTGTTAGTGTAGAATGTGTGGAATAATTATAGGCTATTACAACATTTATAAAATGTTGCAAATCGAACCCTATGGGATTTGATGTTGGTCGTGGTTGGAAATGTGACCCTTGTTTTTAAACCGCGACCTCGTAGGATTCGATACTGGGCTACGTGGGTTGTGAATGATATGTGTGTAGTTTATGTTTTGGCATGAATTCCAACAGGATTCGATCCTTTAACCTCTTGATTTTACGATATGTATTAATGCGTTTTGTTTTAGGTTAGGTTTGATTCTTTATGATATTGGTATATAGTATAGTTGGGTGAATCCGCGGACCTGGGTAACACTTTTTGGCAAGCGCATTTCGGCAAAAACAGAAAAATGTACCTCGGTCGAGGGTTTAACAAGCACTCGACCGAGGTTTTAATATCTCGACCAAGCTTTTATCAAGCCCTCGACCGAGGTTTTTTTAAGCCCTCGACCGAGGTATTTATTAACCCTCGGTCGAGGTATTAAAACCTCGACCGAGGGTTAATAAATACATCGGTCGAGGTGCCTATGTTAAAAAAGTTATAAAAAGAGGGAATAGTTCTATAATAGGCAAATGCATGGGATATGAAAACATGTGTTTAGCTAAAAAATATGTTTAGCTTATATTAGGGGGCTTAATAATCTTCTTATTGACTATCCACTGCTACATATATTTGGTATTTTTATGGAATTCTCTATAGTCCCTTCCGGTTCCAAGTGGTACACTGTCTGCTCTAATTCTTTTTCTTTAGGTAAATATGGGATTTAAAAAAATCCTCTACATTCAAATCATTTGACTCAAGCATAGGTCCTACATTTTGTTGCATTCAATATTCTTTCCTGAGCTCCGGTGGTGATGCTAGGTTAGAGTTTCATTGATCGTACTTACATCTCCAAGTATTCTTGCGGTTAATCCTTTGATTAAAAATTCCACATAATTCTTTTCTTTGTTGGGGCTCTGTTCCACATAGATTAGTCCTTTATATAACTTCTTTCAAGGTCTTTGGCAATTTCCAGAGGCATAAGGGAAT
>LPNX011102252.1:343908-360852 GCA_001517045.1 Pseudotsuga menziesii
TGGCCGTCTTTTTTGCAAAATTCCAAAAAGTGTTACCCAGGTCCGCGGGGGCCGTGGCCGTCTTTTTTGCAAAATTCCAAAAAGTGTTACCCAGGTCCGCGGATTCACCCATACCTTGAAGAAGAAACATGTAAAAACATTACTACTTTTGCTTCCTATAAATTTTATGTGTAGATCTGTAGATATGGGTCGAGGAGTAATAGGAGTTATAGATTTGATCAATCATCTCTATTACTCCTAATACTCCAAGACCTATTTCTACAAATACTCCGAGACCCATTTGATCAATCATATCTAATACTCCTACTACTCCAAGACCCATTTTTATAATCCTTAAGATTGACTAGGACCTCGACCGAGCTAATACCTCGACCGAGGTCTTAACAAAACCTCGACCGAGGGTTTGTTAAACCCTCGTTCGAGGTATTGACAAACCCTCGGTCGAGGTTTTGTTAAGACCTCGGTTGAGGTATTTAAATACCTTGGTCGAGGTTAATAGCTCGGTCGAGGGCTTAAGAAAATAGACTTAGCCCACATTCAAACAAATGATAAATTTTATGTGCCTTGCAGAGGTGTAAACCCTGCCATTCCTAGCACATAACTGAGCGGAGTTGATACCGATAAATTCACCAACGAATCTTCTATCCATTGAGGTATCATACACGCATTTTGGCATTCATATGAAATTTATTTTTTAATTACTTCTAAAACTTATACTTAGAAAACCACACTGCAACTTTGAAGCAGCTCAAAGAAAAATCCGCAGAGTTAAAAATAGACAGCCAAAAAATTCTTAAAAATGCACACATCACATATCGACGTGTCCTCTTCAAAAGGGTATCTTTGGTTTTTCAATTTTTGAAAAAATAAATTTTTTTTCTTTACGTGGACAAATATGTGTTTAAAACGATGCTGAAATCGAATGTGGTCACTTTCGAAAAATAATAAATAATTGTATAATGTGAAAAAAATTAACAAAAAAATATGCACATCACACTGCATTTTATTTAGATCATGCTCATATATATATTTTTTTAAAATTATTAATGGAAGATTGAATTACTCTACGTGGACACGAGCCACTTATTAGCTTCTTCAAATTTTTAAGGTCACACAGTTCATTAAATGCAAAAATTCACACATTAAATGACGTCAGAATATTTTTAAAAAATATCACTATGAAGCCAACATAATATTCTACAATTTGTTTTTTTACCGCAAGTCAAAATTCACATGGCATATATGCGTTTTGAGGGATTCTATCTAGCACATGAGTAAAAAATCAGGTTTTCATCGCCAAATTTGGCCAAAAAGTGTTACCCATCTTCATGGAATCACCCAGTTATGAAATAGAATGAAATTGAGCCTACAGACCTTATATGTATTGATAGCTTGGCATTCGATGTTGTTTGTTTATAAAATGGGAATGATTTGTTTATAGTTTTGTTTTATGATATTTTATTTAAAGTGTTTAGAAATTTATATTTAAGTTATAATCTTCTGCATAGAGATTAGGATATGATTATATATAATAGTTTAGTTTATTGTAAATAATATAAGCATGCTGGCAATATGAAATCTGCGAGCAGAGATAAGATATAGGCTTTCTTTTAAATACTTCTAGGTTTTAAACTTGAATTTATAGACAAGAAATAAATTACAGAAATGAAATAAAAACCAAACCCTCCCATAAATAACACTAAAGGTGCTTAATCCATCATGAATACAATATATTAGAATATCCTATTTAAAAGAAAAAAGATAACCTTACCTTTGATAAAAGAAATACATCTACTAATGAACAATGAGTTTAACCTGTAAGTGAAGAAAGAAGTAATGTAGAAAATATAACCTAGCTATAGGAGATAGTTACTAGACATTCATTCATAATTCAATCTACTCTTTTAATAATAAAACCTGTGTAGTTTGCAAGGGGAAAATCAAGAACCTCATACCTGGAAGATGAAGTTGTTTTAATGGCTTAAAATCCTACACACTCAGATACCCATCATTAACAAATTCATAGACAGATTTGATCTTTGTTTAGATAACCAAATAACTTGGGAACTACCACGTTCCACCCAACCATGACCCGAAACCGTTCCTGGTTTCAATCTGGATCCCCCCGAGCTGGTTCCAACATGCAAGTAGCTTATAGGTCCTAAGGTAAGGCTTCCCTATCTGGGATATCAGGTTCTGTATCAGTTCTCCTTTTTTCTCTTAGGAAAAATGTTCTCCAAGAACTCTTTTGAGAATAATCATGTAGAATTATGGAATAACAAAAAGATCCCCAAGTCTCTCTTTGGCTTGGGTTTTTATAGGCATGTTTTTCAGTCAAAGGGATAGTTAAATCAAGAATCATTTGATTTCTTAAAATAACCCTTTTTATTTAATTTAGGTAATTTTAATATTTAACTTAAAAACTTTTGAATAATTCCTATTTTGACTCTTGTAGGTATTTTAATATCTAATTATTATTAGTAATAATAATAACATATGGATCCTTTCTTTATTACTTATAGCTATTAGTATTATTACTATGCTTAATCTTTATACATATCATTAATAAATTATATACTTATATATATATATATTATATGTTAACATTTTTTCCTTAGGTATCATATAGCATGGTCCCTAAACACATGACACTTTTCTTTTAGCTTAGTCACTTTCTTTAATAAGGCCTTTAGGTAGGGGTTAGATCAACTAGGCCAGAAAACTCTAAACCTCCTTGCATGTTGGATTCCCTCTATAACATGGTAGTTCATCAGTACTTGATGAAATACATAAATTCAAAATTTCATTTAATCACTTAAAAATAAGTAAGATGAGATCAATGTTTTATCTGATTCGTTTTCACTCGACATAATTAATTCTTTTCAGCAACTCCTAGCGCTTATCCAGAGCCCATACTCAACGCTAAAACCAGGGAGTTACAAACTTAGTGCAATTCCAGAGCTCATCGCTCAACACTAATGCTAGGATGTACTTATAGGATACACCTAGGGATACAATAGCCAAGGATCCAATGTTCCAGAGCTTAGGCTTAACATCAACTTGGAAGTTTCTAGGGCTTATGCCCAACACTTCCAATTTTATCTTTTCATGTGCTTCAAAGCTTCATGCTCAACACAAATGTTTCATAACTTATGTGTTCCATAGCTTCTCGCTCAACGCAAATATAAATACTCGTGTGCTCCAGAGATTCTCGCTCAACACAAAACATCAATTACCCATGTGCTCCAGAGCTCCTCACTCAACACAAAACATCTCATCAATTATGTGCTTCAAGGTCCACACCCAACACATGAAATCATATATATTTAAAACATATGCAATTGGCTTCACCCAATATATCAAACAATCATCATGTTCATATGCACTGAGGTCTTAGACCCAATATACCAATTAAACCATCAAAGTAATATCATAAGTAATGGGTCTTATGCCCATAAGTGTTAGGTCAAAATTCAGGATATTACATGGTGGAGAGTCAAACATGTGTAAACTCAACATTAAATCTAAATTAATAAATTACTCTAAATATCCCATCACACATCATTATTATAATATGAAATAATTAAACATATTAACATGATATTTAACTCTAGTTATACTACATTCTCACTTAATATTTAATTTTTAATATATTTATTACACTTTTATAATTTAATTACATTTTATCCCTCTAAATTTCCCACACATGCCTTTATCTATTATTATAGATTATACTTGATATGTTTGATATATCCTTGTTAACTATAGTGTTATTATTATAGATTATACTTGATATGTTTGTTAAATCCTTGTTAACTATAGTGTAAAGTAAATGTATATTATTGGTAGTGCTTATTTTAATTGTCTCCTTCTCACGCATCTAATTAATATGGATAGGATTTAACATGCACAACTACACAAATCGTGTCATTGCAAAACATAAGGTCATAACTATTTAATTATATTTCTTTGAGTTACTAATATTAATTTGGTTTTTATCTTTTTATTCATTTTATTATATTTAAAAATTAAGTAAATTTAACTTTTTTTTTTCTTTACTTTTAATGTGTATTCTTTTAATTTATAAATGTAATTAATAATATAAATACAAATTTCAAATAAAACCTAACGCTCCTCCTCCTCCGTACCCACTAAGCATGCATTCAACAGGTGTTTAGGGATAACCAAGTAGGTAGGTGAGGCACAAAGTGGTAAAGCAGGATTGCTGGAAACACTTAAATAACGGGGTGGAATAACCCATTCTCTTTCTATATAATAATTGGGGGCACCGGTTCAATTGTTTCTGACGGTTCCCACTCCAATCCAAGCAACGACAGAATAATATGCTCACAGAGATTCCAGAGATGCTACTGATAAATAAGTAAGTGCCGCGATGACCAAGTCCTTTCCAAGAGCGATGAAGTGACGATGAAGTTACAATAGGGATGCGAGTACGGTAGTATATGTTGTCCCGCTCATGCTCTCTATAGGGCTAACAACCATTCCTATTCCATATGATTCAGATGATTTAAAATTGGGAATACTGCAAATGAGGAATGAGATGATTAGAATGCTTGGGAATGATTAGGGATGGACAACTAATGGAATTGGGGAAAAGATGGTTATATGCTTGGTCCTCGAAACTAAACTACTGCTGCTAGCGATCGCACCTGAGCTTTTTCTCTATGCTTGGTCCTCCTCCTCCTATAAATATAATTATTTTCTATATTAAAATAAAATGTTTGTTTTGAAAAGACGCTTGTTTCTAGACTAAGTGGTTACCCATAAATTATATCTAGGTTTCCAGATTACAAATCCTTTTGAGATTCACTTCGTCCCGATTACACACAAACACTTTAATTTTTTACACACATTGATATATTGCATGAAGGATGGGTAACAAAATTTTAAAATGAATTAAAATGTAATTGTAAGAATATTTAAATATTATATACTCCATTAAGGCATGAATCACACTCATTTCTCAAGATAGAAGGATGCATTATTAGACGAAAACAAAAAAACACTCGCACATCCGGACACACCTATACCCAATTATGGACAACAAGTTTAGTTGACTTAAATGAATTAGAACTTGCAATTTAAAATTGACACTGCAGCTGTTTGATATTTCATATCTTGCCTCCATTCAATCTGCTTAACTTTAACTTTTAGACAGTAGTCAAAATATGTTTAATTTATTTGTAAATTCAACATTGCTTGATATAATTTTGTATAAAGCTACTGGTTTGGCGTAGAAATGAAGAATTGAAGGAGGTTTTTGTTTATGTTATGATGGTAGAATTCCAATTTCACCAAACCATTGTCCTATAATGAAGATACCTTATATAAATCAATACATGATCATCAAAATAAATATCTATACATTACCAAAATCAATAGAATTTGGATTAAGTTGACTCAAAATCAAAACCTCGAAAACATTATTTTTTAAAATATCTTTGAACTGTCTTCATGGACTACTTCATCTCTCATATGTTCCTGGAACAAAAAGGTCCCTTTCATCCAGAATGAAGCTGTTTTAAAAAAAAATCAACTACACAATTAAACTGTAAACATGTTGAAAAGAAAGTCAATCAATTCCTTTTTAAATTGTTTATTTTTTTATTTGTCACCATACTAAAGAGCACATAAAGGACTACCCTCTTACACACCTAGTCAAATGACCAACCATTTGAACCTTCTTACACACCCAATCAAATTAATGACCAACCACCAACCATTTGAACCTGATAAAAACTCAACAACCACAGGGCCAATATTTCTGCTTAGTATGTGTGCCTCTACCTGTTAATGATCCCAAGGTTTGACTTTTATTGAAGAAACCATTTGAACCTAATCAAAACTCAGCAACCACATGTGTGTGCCTCTACCTGTTAATGATCCCAAGGTTTGACGTTTAATGAAGACATAGAATGATATATTTGATATATATGGTAGAAGGGTTTCGATTTTATTGAAGACATAAAATGATATGTTTGATGTATTTGTGTTAGAATAATCAACCCATAGTATTTACCCACTTAGAAATTAATTCATTTATTTTTGTCTTATTTGCCTAGTCCATGAGTCCTACCATGTGCAAATTGCCAATTGCCTATCCATAGTGGTCAAACTTGCCATTATTGACTCATGTAGCGCTTGGGAAAGCCTTAGGAATCAAATCTGCTTTATTCCTGGCCTCCTAGGCGCCCTTCTGCTTTTTCTGCTTTATACCCTGCTTTTTCAGTGTTTTAAGGCACATAGGAAAGCAAGACTAGGTGAGGTGAATCAGCTTTGTTGCCTCTTCCTCCTCCACTCTTTCCTCCATGAAAAAGCATGTATGAGCTGCCATTTGACCACTCTTTAGCTTGCCTATGCGCCCTTGCTAATTCGTGGGGTCCTTGATAGATTGGGGATTAGCTTTTTACACCTATGGGGGATTTGCCTATTTTGGGTAAGCCTGCTTTATGCTAGATTTGGATGCTTCCTTATGCATTCGATTTGCTCATGTATTCTATATATTCAGCAGCCTATGTTATTACAGGGTTGGCTATTGTACACTCAGTTAATATAATTTTGTGTTACAGCTCCATTTTCAGTCTCCATTGTTGATAATTTTGCATGATCAATTGTTAATTGTTGTGGGTGAAATTAATCTACTGCAGGCCTGAATTTCTACAATTTGTAGTTGAGTTTTGATTTTATTGAGGACATAAAATGATATATTTAATGTATTGGGTAGTGGGATTTTGATTTTATTGAAGACATAAAATGATATATTTGATATATATGTTTAATGTATAGGGTAGTGGGGTTTTGATTTTATTAAAGACATAAAATGATATATTTGGTGCATATGGTTGTGGGATTTTGAGTTTATTCATAAACCTAAAATGATGTCATGGTGGAGAGATTCACAATTGTGGACATATAACTAATTTTGATTTTGGAATAAGTAATTAAATCAAACAAAGTTGAATTCATCTTTCATACTATATTACTTATGTTTGAAATTGAATAACTGTATTGTGAAATCATTTACAAATATATGCTATTTCATTAGAGGTTTTTCCTATTATATGATGTGATTAGAGTTATTATAATCTCTTGAATGATTTAGCATCACAAAAATGGTGATTGAGCTTCTTGAATAATATTATTTTAATAATAAGATAAATATAAAATGATATTTTAAAATGAAGTATTTTTTTATAAAATAGAAAATAATAAACTATAAACAAATAATAGAAATTTAAATGATATGAATTTTAACTTAGCTAATAAAAAAATGTCTTGGAAATATGATTTTTTATTAGTTTTATAAGTATAATTTTAGCTAATAAAATATTATCTTGGTTTAAGTAGAAATATGTTTTTTTTACTAGTTTTATAAGTATAATTGAAATTATAAGTCTTAACTTATTATTTGTTTTATCGAATCTCCATTAGATGACACAAGTGAAGGAAACTGAACCCAAACCTCAAATAAAAATTAGTCACCATCCCTTTTAATTTTTCTTATGACATTTTATGATGTTCAATTTATAAACATGGATGACAATCGTTTAGATCTTATGAAACTAAAGTTGTTATAGTGAAGCTCAATTCCTTTTTATACACTACTGGAATAGAATACAATGCTTTGATGTCATCTAACTTTTGACTTAGCCATACCTTGATTCTTCGGCATAGCAAATGCTAACATATTTCCACTAAATAAATAAATAACACCACTGAAAAAGGCATGGTAGGTAAAGGTTTAATGTGACTTCGAAGTGTCACTGAGGTAGTCAAAGCCCAGTTGGCATGCAGCAGAGTAATAAATGCTCTGGCTACAACATTGTGAACCCTTGGATCTCAACTTGTTTGAGATCCAAGGTGTCATAGCCACGTTTTTTGGCACACCTAAGTGGCGGCACACTTGGGCAAGGTGTCATGGTTATGATGGTTCGGCATGGAGTTGCGCTCTCTCTTGGCTAAGTTAGCAAACGCCCACATTCACCACCGGCACGGAGGTCAGGAATGTGGCATGCCCCAAGGTCAGTGCCCACGTGACTTGGCACGGGCGCCCCTTGGCAAATATGACATTGGTGATGGGCGTGTGACACCTTTGAGGTGTGCGACCCTTGAGCGTGCGGATGGGCATGCAAGTTAATGAAGGCGTTCGGTAAAGCAGGCGCGCGATCCTAGGTGTGGGCGCACGGCCAAAGTGTGCGAACGACCCCTATGTGCGGATGGACAGATGTATGGACTAAGGTGCGGACGGACAGATGTGCGGACAGTTGGGCGCTCTGGTAGAAGAGCGTTTTGGTAAGCAAACCGATGGGTGTGCGGACGACAGCAGTTGGGTGACGGGCGTGCACGCACGACGGCACGGTTAGCGATGAACGACGGTCAACTAGATGGGCGCTTCGGTCAAAGTAAAGGGGGCGCGCGGCTCACCAGCAAAGTGTGCGCGCGACACTCTAGAGGCTTCGGCAAGTGGACCCGTGAACGCCTAAGTCAAAGTAAACCTTGGTGCGGTGACATCAACGAAACGGTTAAGTGGGCCAAGTGTGTTTTGATGTTGACTTGGTGAACCGGCAAGGGGTGACTTGTGCGGTAAGCAAGATGTCAAGTTGACATGGGCAAGACACCTAGAAGGCTATAAGTAAACGAAGTGCAAGTCATTTCAAATCATCCAAGAGGATCCAAGCCAAGAGGAGGTTGATCAAGGAGGATCAGGCTGCTGGAAATCTAAGGGAACAGAACAGAACTACACAGAGGTCTGCGACATCGCTGAGGAGAGGCAGAGGAGGCTGGGTGTCTTTGGCAAAGAGACAGTCTTTTACATTTTTGTATCTCTTGTATTTTCTGGGTGTAGCAGCCGAGTTGGGCGTGCACCAGGAGCTCTGCCTTGGGCAACTCCGTTTATGTAATACTGTTCCATTTTTATACAAAGTTAAAGGGCTCTACCAGGTTGGGAAACCCACCATATTTCTCTGTGTACTGTGTTTTACTTAGTGCTGCGTTTTACTGGTTTTTGGCTAAGTGTTGAATGTGCCGACAAGGCTAATGGATAAGTAAACAGTAAGAAGAGTTAAAGTTAAAAAGACATAAAAATAATTTCCGTAGGGTTAAGGCGTAGTCTGCAGGATAGGCACTTGGGCGGGCAATCCCTCAAGCTGTCTTCCTGGTGGTGCCGCACACCACCTTTGGCGAGTCAAGAGTGCTTGCGAAGTGTGGCTGTGACAGGTGGTATTAGAGCTAAGACTTGGAGAAGTTTTGAGCAGAGCTGCAGTTTAAAGGAGTTCATGCGATAGGTGGTTGCAACGAGGAAATTTTTGGTAATGCTTCGCAGGCTCGGACAGGTGTCCGCAGCTCAAACGCTCCGCAGACGGATGCTCCGAAAGGAGGTGAGTGCTTCGCAGACAGACGCTCCGCAAGGAGGCGAGCGCTCCAGAGTTCAGACGCTCCGCAGACGGATGCTCCGCAAGGAGGCGAGCACTCCGCAGACAGTGCGCATCGCAGAGGGCGCGCACCGCAGGGTGGGCGCACCGCAGATAGGTCGCACTGTAGATAGTGTGCACCGCAGGAGCAGGCACCCTGCAGACAGAAGACGTGAGCCCAGAAACCGCACACACTGCAATAGGAAGTTGTGTGCCTCGCAGGAGGAGCCGGGCGCTCAGGGGATAAGCGCTCCACAGCCGCAGAGCTGCGCGCTCAGGACGAGCACTCCAGAAAAACAGAAACGTACGTTTTAGGGAAGTGTGTGTGTTTAGATAGCCGCAGCAGCACGAGGAGGTGCGGTTCGGCAGAAAAATGAAAAGCGCCATTTTTTGAAGTGTGCTCAAGAAAAACGGAAGTGTGCCAAGGTGGGTGCGTTTCGCAGGTGATCCTGAAGTGGTGCGTTTTTCAAACGCCCGTTTCAGCAGATTGACCCAGAAAAGTTGTGCGCTCTGGGAGTGCGACAACTGCAGCACTTAGAAAAGTGTTGGATGGACAAGTAGGTGGTTTGACGTCAAGGTTGGATTCGGTAGTAGTTTGAGTTTGCGGATCTGCAGCAACAGGAAACGAGTCAGATGGCAGACTTCTTCAAGAAGGAGACACTTGTGCAGAAATTCTTGCAAGCATTGAAACCACTTGCATAAATGACAGGAGTTTCGGTCGAAGGGCAGACCATCGATTCAGTTGCAAAGCTGAGTGAAACGTTCATAGCAGGATGTGAACAAGTATCAGCCGCATTGAAAGAGACGGCAGGCTACATTCGAGAAGTGGGACGAGTTCTTGAGGAAATGCTTCAACATGAAAGGGAGCAAGAAGAACGGCGGTCGCAGGCTACTCGAAGTAAAGCTAAGTCAGAAGGCACTCAGGGAGGGCCAAGACAAGAGAAAACGGAAAAATCAGAAAATAAGACAGTTGCGTTTTATTGTTGCTCACAGAACCACTACGTGAAGAACTGTCCGTTTAGGGTAGGAGCTGTTGCAGGAGAGGGTTCTATAGCAAGGTTGATAGCAATGAAAGTGCTTGAAGAGGCACCTTCTAATGAGATTTCTGAGATGGTGAAGGCAATGGAAGCTTGCCTTAGCGAAGCGGCTAGGGGTCGTAACGCAGATCTGCAAGGTGTGCAGCAAGGTTTGGACTTCGTGGAAATGACGGTAAGTGGCTTGAGGGTTTCTGCATGGTTGACAGAGGTTCATCTCATAGTTTGGTGAGTAGGAAGACTGCGGTATCCCTTCACAGTGGCATGGAAAGCAGCCAAGCAAAGTTCAAGGCAGTGAACTCTGCGGTAAGAGATGTGACAGGGAAGATATGTGCAGCACCTATCCGAGTTGGAAGGTGGCACAGCAAGATGGACTTGAAAGTTGTTCCATTGGATGATCACTCTTTGATCTTGGGACAGGAATTTCTTCGTTTGGCCAAGGAAGTGCTAGTTCCGCATGCTGGACGGTTGGTGTTCTTAGAAGAAGACGGAACATGGAGCTTACCTATGACGCAGCAAATCCGGTTGGGATACAAACCGCGGGTGAATTCGGTACGGATTTTCGAAGACCCGGGTTAGTGTAAGCACTTGCCGCAGCAAAGCATAGGGAAGAAGACGGTTTCAGCAAAGAACAGCAAGCCAAGTATTGAGGTAAAGGCTGATCTATCCACAGCAGGAAGGTTAGCAGCGTTGGAAAAACGCATGGCTTCGATCTATGAGGAGATTGATGCCTTGTGCATTTCAGAGGATCCTTTGCGGCAGCATGAGAAGGAATAGTTGAGTTTTCCGGTAGCATGTGCGAAGGTTGCTGATGAAGGCACATTGGAGATGTCGTGCAGTAGATTGGGCAATGACACTTCGGTTGAAAAGAACCTTGAGGCAGAGTCACACAAGGAGGTGTTGGCCAAAGTGCAGGTTCTAGAGGAAATGCAAGTTGCGGAGGAGACGCAGGTTGCGGCAGGAAACCTTGAGGCAAAGTCACACGAGGAGGTGTTGGCCAAAGCACAGGTTCTAGAGGAAACATAGGTTGCGGAGGAGACGCAGGTTGCGGCAGAAATACAATTTTTAGAGGAAACGCAGGTTTTGGAAGAAGTCTTGGATGGAGAAAATACCAGAGAAGTTGATCCACCACGTGATGCGGAGGACATAGTGGCGTTTTGCATCCATGCCATAGGAATTCCAGAAAAAGAGTTGACAAGAGATCGGTTGCAGCAGGTTGGCTTACAACCAATCGAAGTTGATGTGGTACTTGCTCATTTGGAAAGCAAGCGGTTGTTGGAACCGGTAAAAGAAGAAGTGGCTAAGGAAGCTGTGGCAGAGTTGTGCATTCTTAAAAAACAAGAGATGTTGGCATGCTTGGAGACGTGTGACGATAAAGCAAGCAAGCCTTTTGAAGGGACAAGTAAAGCAGCCAAGAAGCGGGCCAAGAGGAGGTTGCAGCAAACGAAGATGGAGTCTTCGGTTGGCTTAGATGACCGCATGGAGCTTGCGGTAGATATGAGTACTTGGATGGCTGATGGTGTCAGGCTTGCAGAGTATTGGGTTCGATTGAAAGAGCTTAGTGTGAGCCGCGACACAGTCGAATTTAGACAGTTTGGTTTGGAAGATATGGGCGGTGGAGGCCTATGGCACCGCCCATGTCTTTTCGCTTGAGCTAGCAGTAGTTGGGCTCACCGTCTTTGGTGACGGCGGTGAGGCCCTAGGCACCTTTGGCAAGGTGGCCTAAAAGACTGTTTTTCACCAAGGTAAACAAGGTAAAGTGCAGGAGGCTTATGGACACTGAAAGAAGAACACTGGCAACATGATTCCAGAATGGGGAGGTTTGTCTTAAGTGATGAACGCACGGTTGGATTAGCTAGCTATCCGGTTTGTCCTTGAGGTGCACAACAAATGAAAATAGGAAGGAAGGCATGGAGCACAGGTTGGAAGTAAGTGGTCAAGAAAGCAGTACTGCGGTTGAGTTTTGAACAGCTCAGATATTGCGGCAGTGTGGCTTTAGTTCACGCAGAGGTTGCAGCAGTTGACGTTGCCGGGATGGAAACAATTTTAAGTGGGGGAGGCTGTCATAGCCACATTTTTTGGCACACCTAAGTGGAAACACACTTGGGTAAGGTGTCATGGTTATGATGGTTCGGCATGGAGTTGCGCTCTCACTTGGCTAAGTTAGCAAGCACCCACATTCACCACCGGCACGAAGGTCGGGAATGTGGCGCGCCCCAAGGTCAGCGCCCACGTGACTTGGCATGAGTGCCCCTTGGAAAAGATGACATTGGTGATGGGCGTGCGACACCTTTGAGGCGCGCGACCCTTGAGCATGCGGATGGGCATGCAAGTTAATGAAGGCGTTCGGTAAAGTAGGCGCACGATCCTAGGTGTGGGCACGCGGCCAAAGTGTGCGGACGACCCCTATGCACGGATGGACAGATGTGCAGATGAAGGTGCGGACGAACAGATGTACGGACAGTTGGGCACTCCAGTAGAAGAGCATTTTGGTAAGCAAACCGACGGGTGCGTGGATGACAGCAGTTGGGTGACGGGCGCGCATGCACAACAGCATGGTTAGGGATGAATGACGGTCAACTAGATGGGCGCTTTGGTCAAAGTAAAGGGGGCGCGTGGCTCAACAGCAAAGTGTGCGCGCGAAAGTCTAGAGGCTTCGGCAAGTGGACCTGTGAACACCTAAGTCAAAGTAAACCTTGGTGCGGTGACATCAACGGAACGGTTAAGTGGGCCAACTGTGTTTTGATGTTGACTTGGTGAACTGGCAAGGGGTGACTTGTGCGGTAAGAAAGATGTCAAGTTGACATGGGCAAGACACCTAGAAGGCTATAAGTAAATGAAGTGCAAGTCATTTCAAATCATCCAAGAGGATCCAAGCCAAGAGGAGGTTGATCAAGGAGGATCAGGCTGCTGGAAATCTAAGGGAACAGAACATAACTACATAGAGGTCTGCGGCATCGCTGAGGAGAGGCAGAGGAGGATGGGCGTCTTTGGTAAAGAGACAGTCTTTTACATTTTTGTATCTCTTGTATTTTCTGGGTGTAGTAGCCGAGTTGGGCGTGCACCAGGAGCTCTGCCTTGGGAAACTCCGTTTATGTAATACTGTTCCATTTTTATACAAAGTTAAAGGGCTCTGCCAGGTTGGGAAACCCACCATATTTCTATGTGTACTGTGTTTTAATTAGTGCTGCGTTTTACTGGTTTTTGGCTAAGTGTTGAATGTGCTGACAAGGCTAATGGCTAAGTAAACAGTAAGAAGATTTAAAGTTAAAAAGACATAAAAATCATTTCCACAGGGTTAAGGCGTAGTCTGCAGGATAGGCACTTGGGCGGGCAATCCCTCAAGCTGTCTTCCTGGCAGTGCCGCACACCACCTTTGGCGAGTCAAGAGCACTTGCAAAGTGTGGCTGTGACACAAGGGTTCACAATGCTGCAGCCAGAGCATTTATTAATCTGCTGCATGTAAAATATGAAGTTTGCGGTTCCCCACTCTTCTTCATCATAAACGCCAAAGAAAAGATTCTGCCACTCTTACTTGCAGATTACATAATTCATATAAATCCATACATAATCCCTTAGTGGCAGGAACTATTCGACTTTCATATGAAAATGAACCGATCCCAATAATAACTCGGGGCCCTATTATTTGGAGTCATTCGACTGTTTTGAATCCGTTCTCCTCTGAAATCCACTCGTCTGCGCTATAAATTGGAAGAAAAAATCCTATCACTTGACAGATCACGAAGAATCACAGGGATGGTCCATGAACCTTCATGGTCATGCATAAGAATCATGAGCCCTGTGTAGATCGACCAAGGATGTATGCGCGACTAATTCTTTACTGCTTTTACTGTTTGGGTCAAATGTCATATTGTGATTTGTATTTTTCTTTGTTCCTTACTATTCTATTATTTCTTTTTTGTAATTGTTTAACATTGGTCCGTTTGGTATTGTCAAACCATTTGTAAATAATAGCGATGGATATAGTTTAGTATTTTAGTAATATATATATATATATATATATATATATATATATATATAAAAGTATTTTTATTATTATTGAGCATTGGCATGAAAATTTTATATATCATTATTTTATATGTTAATTATTGTTGCATAATGTCTCGCTTACATATTAAGATTAATAAGCATATCAACTATGTCTATATATTGTCACACATTTATATAGTATTAGTATGATTAGGGAAATGGTGGTAATACTCTTTCCTTTGCAAATAGGATTTCAATTTGATTGTATTCATAGAATTGCATGGCATTGATGTAATAAATGTATTGCTTCACCCATGTCTTCGGTGTTATTATATTTTCTTACGCTTAGTGGGAAACCCATCCTAGGTGTATGGTGTTCTTTGTGGTCATGTGTATTGAAGGTTGTTGGATTTTTGCTGTTGTTATATCTCTGTATCCCTTTCCCTAGGGATTCGACCCAGGTACAGACCCTTCTACTCAACACAACAAAGCCTGAGATATCAACTCAACAGAGCATAGTTCAGCCGCCATCACCTGTGATGTGGATTTTGTCTCACCCAAGATATCTCTCTTTTATGGGTAACTGCGAGAATCATGATTCCACAGTTGTGTGGGAGTTTGTTTTAGTACCTTGGCTCTGCGCCAAGGATTCCAACGAAGTTCGGGGTGGATTACTTGTCTTTAATGTGATATGATAGCTAAAGTGCGGCCCAACCTTTCTTTATGAAAATTTAGTAAGTAAATAACAAGCATACAACATAATCATACCCAATAATACAATGCGGCCATCATACATCTATTTATTTGTAAAAAAATCTACAGTCAGTCATCCACTACAATAATCACACATATATCTAGCTACTTTTATCATTCACACATATACACAGAATATAATGTGGAAACCCATCCAGGTGAAAACCACAAGATGCTCTTCATACGACATGAGTAAATAGATGCACCTTTTGTCTACGCACCAAGATATATAATCTTCTCAAGATCTTATTCTCTCTAACTTTACAGACTCTTCCTCCCTCTCATGCTCTCTGATCTTCTATCTTTTCTCTTTCTACTATACTTCTACTGGCGATCCACACAAAGCCTGGATCGACTAAACCTTTCCTACTGGTCTGTGCACTCAACTGCATATTCTTTTCTCTAACGCACTCAGTGATATAGGGCCATTAACCAAGAACGTTTATTGAGTCTAGATCAAGATCGTAATCCTATAATTTCTACTCAATAATATCTACTTCAAGTATAGCTCCAGAGTCTTACCAAGAATCTAACCAAGAATCTAACCCACATACAACTTGGGTACCTTCTTTTATAGTCCTATTACAGAATCGATACAAATCCCATACACGCTTGATATAGACGCAATACCGACTCGATACAGACTCTATATAGATTCATTACAGACTCATTTTCTGTCGCTATCGGGTGATTCCATGAAGGTGGGTAATACTTTTTGGCCAAATTTGGTGATGAAAACCTAATTTTTTACTCATCTGCTAGATAGAAGCCCTCGAAACGCATATATGCCATGTGAATTTCGACTTGCAGTAAAAAAAAAATTGTAGAATATTATGTTGGCTTCCTAATGATATATTTTTTTAAATATTCCGATGTCATTTAATGTGTGAAAAATTTCTTTTAATGAACTGTGTGACCTTAAAAATTTGAAGAAGTTAATATGTGGCTCGTGTCCAACCCCAATAATTTAATATTATATTAATAATTTAAATATATATATATAAGAGCATGATCTACACTAATGCACTATGGTTTGCATATTTTTTGTTAATTTATTTCGCAATATACAATTATTTATTATTTTTCGAAAGTGACCACATCTGATTTTAGCATCAATTTATACACATGTGTGTCCATCCTAGCTTTTCTTTCACTGTTTTCAAAAATTGAAAATCCAAAGACACCCTTTTGAAGAGGACACGTTGATGTGTGGGCTGTGCATTTTTACGAAATTTTTGGATGTGTATATTTTACCTTGCGTATTTTTCTTTGAACTGCTTCGAAGTTGTCTGGTTTTCTAAGTGTAAGTTTTAGAACTAATAAAAAAAAACCCATATGAATGTTAAAACACATGCATGATATCTCAATGGATAGAAGATTCGATGATGAATCTATCGGTATGAACTCCTCTCAATTGTGTGCCATGAATGGCAGGGTTACACCCCTGGAAGACATAGAGAAACATTGATTTTCTTGAAAGAGGGATAAATATCTGTTTTTCAAGCCCTAGATCGAGGTATTAAGCTCGATCGAGGTATTTAAATACCTCGATTGAGGGTTTGTCGGAATCTCGATCGAGGTTTTATTAAACCCTTTATCGAGGGTTTATTAAAGCCTCGATCGAGGCTTTGATAAACCCTAGATCAAGCTACTCTTAAACACTTGAAAACAAAGCTTTATACATGACTACCAATATACTAGCATATTTTTTCAGGATATAATCTTTAGCTTATATA
>LPNX011102252.1:360987-390987 GCA_001517045.1 Pseudotsuga menziesii
TAAAGGGGAAATGGGAAGTTACAATTTTTTAAAGATGGTAAATGTAAAAATAAAAAAAAACACAAGTGAAAAAATAAAAAAATAATGAAATATAAAATAAAAAAGAATAAGAAGAAGGATACTTATTCTCAACATTGTAATAAATATAAAGAATTTAATTTAATTTTCATTTTTCATATCCAAATAAATGATAAGAATATAAATGCATAAGAAGAAGAATTCAAGGAGCAATAATATAATACTTATAACCATAGTGAAATATACTAGTATCAAGGGAAGTTATCCTTTATTTTTTAGATTTAGTTTTTTGAAACTATGAAAGAGGCATCAAAGTTTAGGGAACAAGAAATTTTTTTCCATAGTTCACCTATAACATATATTTAGAATTCTCTCATTGTATAGATAAATGTGTACATAAACATAATTGACAATTATAACCTATTACCAATCTGTTTCATCTAGACACAAGTACATTAAGAATATAGAAAATGGATAAGACTCATGAAATAAACATGACATGCCAACTCTCTCAACTCATAAAAAAATGTTTTTCGTAGTGATAATAATATGTTGCACCCCATATATGCGACCTTGTGACCCTCCTTATAACTAAATTTAATGAAGTTTAAATTTTTTCTGGACCAAAGATATTAACAAAAACATTGAACTCTATGTTAAAAAGAGACATGGATTTAAACAACACTATAGATGACATTGATTATGAATATTGTGTGCAGTGACCAAGTGGAAAAACTATTGTTTGTAGCAAAATGACCATGATGTAGATACAATAAACCCTTCAATGCATCCTAGCATGATAACTCAAAACTTTAACCAATAGTTGTGAAACCTTGATGGTGATGCCAAGGATTCATTTTGGGGCTTTAACAATAATTTTAGAGTCTCTGAACTACATGCATTTAATTTTTTTTAATGCTTATATTCAAGTAGTATCATGATGTGTTTTCATTAGAATTCAACATCTAGCTTGTTTATGTCATCGGTGGTTGGTAAGGAATTTCAACATCATTTCATTCCTATCAGCAATATATCCAATGTGTATACAATGTAGTACCTGGAAATGTAGTGAAATGTTTTAAATACTAAAGATACTTTGCTCCTTCGTATATAATTTTTAATTTTAAAAAACTACAATTATGTGATATGACTTTGAATTTATACTAATTTGTATCTTAATCGTCATGTTCTATTCTGCCCTAGGCTCTGAGCTTTAAATATCTAACCCGTGGATCTATACCATAGGTAGATCATAGTCCTGAGAATCTAGGCCAAGTGGACACAACTCGTCTAAGTTCAATTCATCAACTAAATTGCATGCATCATTGTCATAGTATTGTTTTTGCATTGAACCAATGAGAGCAATGATGCATGCAATTCAGTTGATGAACTGAACTTAGGCTAGTTGTGTCCACTCGACCTGGATTCTCAAGACTATGATCTACCTATGGTATAGATCTTTGGGATAGATTTTAAATCCCAGAGCCCAGGGTGGAATAAAACAGAACGATTAAGATAAAAATTAGTGTTACATTCATAGTCATATCACATAATTGTAGTTTTTTAAAATTAAAAATTATATATGAAGGAGCAAAGTATTTTTTAGTACCTTTAGAGAAATGAAAATGTGAGCATGAAAAAAAATAATATGACCTCATTTCCTTGGGTTATATCAATGTCCATTGTTTACTCTTCAAAATTGTTATTGTGCCACACATCACTTAATTTTTCTAGTAAATTATTGAATGCCATTAGAATTTACATCAATAACACGTGACTAAACATGATGCTAATTCTCATTTCGACAAGAATTTAAAATGTTCAATGACATGAATTCAATTGGGGATTCAAAATACAAGGTGTCCAAGGCTCTTTTGGAAGACTTCATTAAATGAAAAGCTTGATCGAGCTTTTTAAAACTTTAACTAAAAAAATATTCGAGTGCCTATATTCGTGTGTGCACACAAATATGGACACCCAAAAATTTATTTAATCAAAGTTTTTCAAATCTCGTATTGTTCATGGGAACAAGGTCTTCGAATTAAATTAAAATCAAACATAGAATTATATAATTTAATAAAACATAATTTCAACTAGAAAAATAATACTTGTGAGTAATGGTACATACCTTGAAGAAGAAATAAGTAAAAGCATTACTACTGCCACTTCCTCTAGGTTTTATGTGTAGATATTAGTCGTGGAGTAATTGGAGTTATAGATGTTGGATTAATAGATTATCAATCATATCTATAACTCCAATTACTCCATGACCCATATCTACAAATGAATATAAATGACCATTTTCTATCCAACAAACACAATGAATTATATCAAATGTTTGTTGCCTATTTATAGTAAAAATGATTACAGATGCTCGATCGAGCGTTTTTTTAACCCTCGATCGAGGGTTTTTAAAAATTTCAATTGAGGGTTTAAGAAAACCTCCATCGAGGGTTTGGAAAAAACTTGATCAAGGTACATTTTTGTGTTTTTTACAAAATTGCGTTGCCAAAAATTGTAACCCACCTCCATGGATGCACCCTATCTCAACCGACTTACTACATCCATCCAACATGTTGTCTTTCCTATTATAGCAACACATAATGGAAGGCACTATCAACCTGACTTAAAAAGAGTCCTTCACACGTGTGGTTTTCATCGTCTCCATCTGATCTCGTACCCATAATCGTTAAGGCCTGTTGCTTTCTCAGCATTATGCCTTACTGCCGTTTTTCGGCCGTTATGCTATTTTCATGGCCTTTTTGCACACCTTCTTCTACTGATATTCTGTTGTACCATCTCATGTCATATTATATCCTTCTGTCATGACTTACTTATCTGGCGCAACTTCCTCTTCCATCAAATTCTCCTCCTCCTCTTCTTCTTCTTTACTTCCTCTATCACAGAATCCTTCCCATTTTCCTTTATGCTACTTCCTCAGTCACATCTCCTTCCTCTTCTCCTTTATGTTCTTCTCCATACTTAGGCAAAATTCTGCATGAATTCTCCCTTACTGTCCCTAGGCCCAACATGCTACCAACACGCACCTATGGCTTGTCCTAAGCCACATGAAGCTATTTCTCCATGTATTGACTTGTGTTGATTTTGTTATAAAAATATTCTATGATTTTCACCACCTTGTCTACCTCTGTGGGTACTTCTTCCTATGTTTTTTGCATTTTCTCCACTAGGTCAGAACTGACGTGTTTCGACATGACTTTTTGTACTAATGTTGCTACTTCACGCACCTTCTGAAGTACAGGCTGAATTATGCCTGTAACTCTCTCTGCTTCAGCCTACAATTCTTGTACCTTTTCCTTGCGTTGTTGTTGTTGTGTGTGTAACACAGTCATTTGTTGTTGCAGTTTTCTCATCTGTGTTTACTAAGCCATTTTTTGTACTAAAGGTAGTTGATTCATATCGTTTCTTATCTGCGTGTTGTTTCTTTCAAACATAGTCAGCTAATTTTCACTCTTCTATGATTTCTCATCATCCATTAGTGCTTCCCAAGCCTAAGAGACTTGGTTGACAGCCTTAGCACATGCTTCTTTTGGTTCTTCTATTCTCTTCGCACCTTGAGTTGTTGCATCTCTTCTTCTTTCCAACACTTTTGGAGGTGTGTTGGGTCTCCTTTTCTCTTCTAGCTTTGTAAACTTTCTCCTAAGGTAAGCCAATATCTCACCTAATTGTGCTACTTTGGAATATGGTGTCATTTCCTCTGTTATTCCTTCTTCTGTAAAGTTCTTACAGGTGAGGGCTACTACTTCACTGATTTTCTGACAGTTTCCTTCCCATTTCATTTTCTTCTGTTTAGTTTCTTGAATTTCAATTTTCATTTTGTTGATGTCCTTACGTGCATCCTTCACCTTCGCTGCGAGGTTTTTATATCATAGTTTTATTTCTTCATTGACAACACTCTATACTGCATATACCTCATTTATGTGCATAGATGAAAAATCTATTATAATCTGGCCACTATCTTGAAAAACTTGATTAAAATCCGGGGTGCCTAAATCAACAACGATTTTAGATACTTGTACCATTATTGGTGGGACTAGAATAGGTGGCACATTTTGCTCCATTCTTGATGTTTTTGATGGGACTTGTGACTCGAGTGTTGCACTTGGACAATCGACAAAAATTTTAACCTCTTTGACTGCTTTACAAAGAACTTTAAGGAGATTAGTAACTGTACCCGGAATTTCTTCTTGTTGTTCTTCTATGGACTTGAAATTGGTCTACGTTGCTTCGGTTATTTCCTTACTCATTGGTTGTACATCATCATTTTCCAAGCTAATGGTATTTGCATTTATGTCATCCTTCATCTTCTTTTTCCTTCTTTTTGTTTCTACGTGTTCTTTCTGAGGCCCCCCCCCCATTTTCTGATTTTGGGTCTGTTGGCATTTAGGGGGTATGAATTTCTGCGGAGTCTAAATCCTCCAGGGGGTCTTATCCTTTGTCTTCCTCATCTGACTTATATTATTGAACTTGGATCTCCTCGTTGAATTTTCTCTTCTGGTACTGGAACACACCATTCTTTCGGCCATTCATTAGTAATTTCTTCAATTTTTTCCCTTTTCATCATAAATTTGGTTGGTAGTTTTTTACGTTGGGTTGTTGCTGTGGCTGTATGTAAATATGGTGTAGTTCGATCTCAAATTTAACAATGGGGAGAATTGATGAACAACTACGACATCTAACCTATACATGTTCTTCACATGGTGTTGCATAGCCTCCCCATGCATAAATAATTTGACATTGTTCCGTTTCTTCTGGATCGTTGGTCCTTCTCAAACCAATGGTTCTGATATCTTTCTACTTTACAAATCACTGGAACGTTGATCCATTAATAATTTTTTGGATCAGACCATGCTATAAATGAAATCAAAATTAACAACCGTGAATAATGAAATGCCCTACCTTTTTCTTGTGCATCAATGGAATATTGTATGAGCTCGTCCAACAAGAATTGACACCAACTGATTTGAACTCCAGCCGCACAAATTTCCATGATCGTAAGCCCTCCCACAAAACACTAGTCCGGGCCCATTTTGTAGAGTAACTTAGAGGCCAATGCCTCGGCAGCAAAGCGAATAGTGGGGTTGTTAATGAAGCGAATCAAAAATCCCCTTTTTCTTCTTAGTGCGTGACACTTTTTCTTCATCCGGGTAGCTATTGTGGCCTCTTAATCCTTTTTTAGTAGTGGTGTTGGGTCCATTCCGACAGATGGTAGGCCTGTAATGGTGGTAAATAGTTGAACATCTATATGGATAGGTTTTCCTAACCATAGAACCCCTCCATGGAAAAAAGGAAGTAACTGCTTGACACAGGTGTTTATTGGTGTACTTTGCCCAAAATGTGGCATATATAGCAATGATAATATGCCATAATTATCCAATTCCTTGGCCCATTCATTTGTAACAAATCGTTTAGGGGCCTGAGGTGTGTCCTGCACAATGTCCATATAGTTTTTGCAGTCCAGGTCTGTTTTTGGATTCGTATCATGATCAACATAATATAATTTTTCCACATTGGGAAAAATGTCTTTCGATACCTTCACTCGTTTAGGTATTAGTGGCACCATTAGTGGGGTCCTTGCATTTTTTGGAACTGTAACTTTCGGTGCATACATGCATCTTGGCGATACATAGGGTGACATCAAATTTCATGTCTCAAAATCCTCTTCTACTAGTGGGGTTGGTGTTGGAGGTGTTGATGCTCTTCCCTTTCTTTTTATGTTGTTGTTGTGTTTTCCTTGCTTAGTCCCTGATGCACCTGGTCTTTCTTTCCCAGGCATGTGACTAGTATTCAGTTGTACTCCTGTATTAGTGTGTATATTAATGGAGGTTGTCTACGGTGGGATGTAACTAGCAGTATCCTCCATAATAGGGTGGATGATACAAGCTTGGATTCAATTGTGCTTGTGTTGAAAATGGAAATCACCATACTACAACCTCAATAGTTTAGTGCTCAGGGTTGGAAGTAGTAGTAGTGTTCTTTTTTTGTATATAAGGAACGGAGTCTTGGTGGCGAATATTGATAAAATACCTTAACTTATGGTAGTCGTTCTTCTCGTGCGCGATCAATTAATCAGAAAAGAATCCGTCCTTTCAGGTGCATGGGCGTACCGTGGAATCATTAATAAAAGATTTTCGCGTTATGCCACCACTAATATATTGGTTTAATTTTTATAAAGAGGGATGGTATGAAAAATATCGATGTCATTCCCCCCCTTTTTTTAGGTCATATCGAGTAGGGTAAGGTGCATCTTCACACATGTGAACTTATTCCACTGTGCACATTCCTTCTGACACATGTATATTACGTCAAGTGGGTCATTATAATCCATATATCCCATGATGTTATAGGATTCCCTCCAGTTGTGTATAGTCATGTTGTATTAATGGAAATTCATATTTGGGACCGAGATTTCTTCAAATATTTTTTCCTTTATTACCTATAATGCAGCATCGGTTGTTGGGTGTTAACTTGGAAACTCAAATTTATGGGTGAATCTTACAGCTAAGCTTTCCCATTCAATAGTTCCTCCTTGCATCTCTAATGATGTGTACCAAATTCTAGGTACCATTTCCAAAGTTTGGATGAATCGATGAACCCATTCTTGTCATGGATGTTCTTACCAAGTCCTGCGACAGTGCTCAATATGTTTCCCTGGATATGCCAGTCGTGTATATTTCTGATCAGGGCAACTGATTTCTTCCCCAAATATGATCTCCATTAATCTCCTACACTGTGTCCATTCGGAGATAGTATGTTTGTGTGTACCCCACCATCTAGCAGGCGCAGCTTTCAACACATAGTCCAAATCGAACAATCGTTGTGATTTTGTGACCTTTTCTTCAAATTCTAACAGAAAAGATGCAAAGTTAAGTAATCCTTCATATCTAGGAAACACACTTTCTTCGGATCCTACCCTTTGGAAAATTCTTACGATTCTTGCACATATTCACATGGAGACTTCATGTATCCTGTTCTACCGATTTTTGAGTGTATCGCTTGAGTCAGATGTGCACAAACTCACAATATGCCAACTCAAATTTCCATTAGCTATTGGATTGTGTTGAGGCCTGGAAAATCACAGGCAACAACAGCAAGGGGTTCTCCCTAGTAAGCGTTCCCAACTAGCCCGTTACTGTTTGGTATGGGAAATCCGTTCGGTTTGTGGTTCGGCTACCATAGGTCAAGTAACCAAAATAAAGGGTTTTACCCGTTATGGCTCGGTCCACTGTGTATCTTTTTTAGTTTTTTAGTTTTAAGTATGAGATGCAAATGCCTATCTAAAATTCAGATTGATAGAGAATACGAAGAGTGGTCACAATGTGATGTGCAGGTTCCTACCTCTCGTCTTAACTCTCTCACATCTAAATCACACATAGCAAGAAAACTAAAACTAACTTAACTAAACTGTCCCTAGGGAGCGACATTATCATTTCATGAGTAATGTATTACTGTTCATGCATTAAGAAAAATCACAGGTAGGTGTTCTTTATTTCAAAACACATAAACATGAATAGATAGATGAACAACAAGATAGCTCATTGTTTACGAAAAGCATTCATTACTCATAGTGGAAATTCCATAAAATAAACTAGAGAGCATTCATACAAGAACATAGTTTCAACAAGTTAGAACGATCTCACAGTTAATGGACAAAACATGAAAACGAAATACCCCTTCAACAACATCCATTGCACAACATTTGAACATTCCACCAAAGCTTTCTCCAATAGGAAAAAATGTAATTATCTATTGCAAAAGGAAATAGTTCTTCTTACAACATGTTCTCACAAGTCTAAGTGGGAAAAGTCCTTTATTCTATCTAATTCTCCTATACTTATACTACAAGCAAAACCTTTTAGGCTGCCTCTCGGTGACCTTTGGGCTCCCCCAACCGTTTAATCTCACAATTTTTTCCTTTTGTGAGTGTTCATGATTCATACAAATGTTACATTTAAGATTTAAGATTTAAGAGCACTTTTATGAAAAGGGACCAGCTTGGTAACTGACGAACTTCCCAAGCCTGGTCCTCTGCTCTTAATGATTATGCTCCGTAATCCGTCGGTCCTTTTGAGATCCTACTGATCTCATACTTTCGCTCTCTTCTTTTTCCTTGAGCAACATCTCTGCTTCTTTATGCTTTAGCTTCTTCTTTCATGGCTGCCTCCCTTCTGCTTTTCCCTTTAGACATATATTCTTTGCAGCAATCTTCCTATCATGAACATATCAGATCATTAGTGTTTATCAAAGTAACACAAACTAGATCAACACATGCATTATGTAATATGAACTATAAACATTATTAATGCATGAAAATAAAGAATGTCAAGGCAAAAGAAATCCTGCAAGTTTGTGCTTAAAACCCTGTTCAAAAACTAAAACACATGCCCAATAGAACAGATTCTTCCACCCAATCTAGGCCACATATGAACTAAATCGAAACCCTCCGATGAAAGCATGAACCAGGACAAAGTAACCACCACTCTTCAAAACACCAAACCCCCAAACTGCGTTCTTCAACTCATCGATGAAAACCAGAACAAACCATCGGAGAAAATCAAACAAACCATCGGTGAACTAAACAACTACATGTCGGATGGTTAATCTGCTAAGGGGCCGCAACGACAGAACACAATTAGACTACGGGCCTCTCAAAACACAAAATCTTCGGCGATTGGAACAACCAAAGGTCATGCATCGACGAAGCAAAAGACTAGTCCCCCAATCAAATGTCCAATACACTTCCGATAGCAAAAAGAGAACATCATATTAAAAACCCCGCAGAATCAGCAAAGATAAGGGCCTCTATCGAAATGCTTGCAGTCTACCATCCGAAATGGCGGCAACATAGAGGATTATTGTTCCGATGGTGATAAAACAAAAATGCAAAAAAGCGCATCGACGAAAAACTTGGCTTTAGATCGGGTCATTCATTAGTTAATTTCCATAATGGCGGCTGTATAGATGACTACGACCCTAACTTACTGCTCAATAAACCTTCGACAGTGAAAACCAAAACTTCAAGCTCAAGTCAAACAAAAGATAATCATTCAAACACCCGAAAATGGCAAAAAATAGTTGACTCGGTTTCTGCGACAATAAAAAAAATGCCAGCGATCGGAACTTCTAAAACTACGGATCGACGAGCTTACAAATAAGCACACCCGCACAGTTGGTGAGACAAACAACAAGGCCTCCGTAATGGCGATGTCGCTTGAGACTAGAACCCTGATTCACTGTTCGAAAACACCTTTGATAGCGATAACCAAACATAAAACACAACGTTAAGTGCTCAAAGACCCTTGGCTGAGAAGCGTTAAAAAAATAGTTCGTTTAACCTCTGAAACAGCAGTGGCATAGAGAACTATGGCCACAATTCATGTTCAATTGACCTCTGAAAAACCAAATCAAAGAAATGTTAAGTTTCGAAAGACTTAGGCGGTGCAGTGATAGAAGTAGTTTGTTTCTTCTCCGACACCGCGGCTGCAAAGAGAACTAAAACTTTGATTCGAACAGAAATAGACTTCCGATAGCAATGAAAGAAATCATTTAGATCAAAGGAAAACATTTTCAAATCGAACTTTAAACTCCATGACCCAAAGCATTTGTAGACACAACAATTTTTCGAAAAGCGTGAAAACAGTTGACCTCGAAACAGTCCAAACTATAGCAGAGGGAAAAACAAAATAGAGTTCATGAATCCAAACCATTTTAGGCAAGATAAAATCAAAGGGGGTCCAAAATTTTAAAAAATTTGGGGAAAACAGTTGTAGTTGCAACAATTGGTGACTACCTGGTGAACCTAGATCTCTGGACAACTCCTTCCTTGAGTACCAGATTGTTTGACAATAAAACCAACATGTCGCATTCTTCTAGATGTCTAGATTTTCCAAATAGCAAATGTATGTACTTTTAATAATTGATGATAGTCCAATTAGGAAAATGGAAACCAGGATTTCAAAGTCAAGATAACTCTTTTGAGGACAGGAATATGAGTTTCATTTATTACCTTTGTCTTAAGGTATTTTCCAGCTCGGACACCACAGGATTGTAACATATGGTAAACATAAATATTCATTTGTTCCTCATTCCCATGCCATTTTGCACTTTTTTGTGCTTTTGGACTTTTGTCCTTCATTTGAGTCCTCCTGCATGCCTTTCTTTCTGATTTTTTTTTTATTCAGGCTCCTCTATCCATAGTGTCCTTTTGTGTGAGAGATGTATTTAATTCTTAGCTCATGGATGGAGAAGAACTTTGGCAATTTTGTACTCATTTGGTTTAGTACTTTGTTTTGATACATATTGCTTTCTTAGGAGTTTTTTACTCATATTTTCCTTTTGGCTTTCAATTCTTAGCATGGGATTCTTTATATATAATATATTGTTTACCTTGCTTCCTTTCCATGGGTCTTTTGCTGTCACTCCCTACGACATTTTAAATGTGAGATGGATGGAGCCTCGAAATAGTATTCTAGACTTTTTGATCCTGAGTTATTTTACAAGGATTAAGTAGGACTTCAATGTGTTCATAGCCATTTAGGAAAACTTCTGAACTAGAAGAAATTCTTTCATATAAATCAATAGTACACAGTCTTATAATCAAGGATTTTAGTTACTCCAGAATTCTGATGGTCTCCATGCAACCAAAAGTTTGCTTCCTTTTATTGAAATCAATCAAAATCCAAACTAAAAACAAACATAAATAAAGTAAACCAAAAATAAACAACCAAATCAATTTATTTATGTACAAGATAATTCAAGAAATAAAAATCAAGAAAAATAAAGTTTGAGAACTAAACCACTAACTGGTCAGTCCTCTGCCCACCCCTATAAATATGGCAATCTATAAGTTAAGGGGATAGGCTTGACTACAAAATGAAAAAGACCTAACCATTATAAAAAACGACATCTACTGGTCTTTAAAAAACTATATATGAAACTGAAACTACTATTTTACAATCAATCTCATCAGCCCGTGAAAACCGAAGGAGATCGGGTTGGGTGTCTAATGTACTACTAGCTTATTTCGTTGGGTAGTTTCACGGTTCTAGTTCAATGAAGTAATTCCCCAATACATATTTCACTGGTTCATTCTCACCCTCCAACTGAGTAACATTATGCTTCATGTGGGGCTCTCTTAATACTTTAATTTGATTGGGACTTCCTTTATAAGGAAACCAAAGATGCGACCAATCTGATGCAAAATATCCATTTAACTTTGATGACCAATCTCGACTCAAAACAAGTCCATAAGCCTCAGGTATGTCTGCTACTACAATATCGATGAATTGACATACCTTTTCATTTGAAGATAATTGAATCAGAACATCCTCCATTTCCCCAATTACCTTCACATTTGTTCTGTCTAATTGAATAACCTGCCAGGTAGATGGTTTAGGCTATCCATTTATCTTTTTGCAGACTGAAAGAGGTATAACATTGACTGATGCCCCTGAGTCTACTAAACAATTGTGCATGTTATGGTTGAAAATTTCAAAGGTTAATAGAAATGGTGGAGTTTTGTATTTAGACTTACCTCCCACACTTGCTTCACCAATTTATTCTTCTTCCGGTTGGTTGTCGGTGGGAAGATTTTCCTCTAATATTTCAAGTGATTTTAGTAATTCTTCTTTTTGCTGAGGCACATTGCACATTTCAAACAATGAGATATTTGCTTTAGCCCTTTTAATATCTTCCACAATATTATACTCCATCTTATGTTATTTGAGATCCGTTTTTGTATTATCAATCTTCTCTTCAGCAAGATTAACATGCATGTTGATTTGCTTTGGATTTTGACTCGTGATGGTGAATTCAGGTATTTTATCAGCTGTGGTGCTTTTCTGAAATTTCTTTACATTCTCCTGAAGTCTCTTAATTTTAGGGAGTATTGACCTGTCTTCTTTTATCAAACCTTGACTTCTAGTTGTCACATTTGTTTCTGATATATCTTCATGTTTCAGATCACTTTCCTCTTCGGTATCAAACATCGAGACACAGTCCCATAAGACCATGGCATCATCCTCTTGTTTTTTTGTCGATTTGTTACCCTTTTCTTCCTCATCATTAGCCTTTGTTAGTTTAGAGTCCAACAATTGATTCATTACTAATGTCATTGAATTTATCCATTAAGGGAATTTTTTTTTCCAGAATGGGGCTGTTGATGAAAGGTGAAAAAGTTATCCATACCTACCTCCGTTAAGTTCATTGATACAGGACTGTGTGGAGGAGGTTTAGATTGATTCTTATCCTCTCTCATTTTGTAGTAAGGCTTATATGCTTTCCGAGCCTCCTTCTCTTTTTTCAAATCTATCACCCTGTTAGATAGTTTCTGCATCATTCTCAACATTCCTTCAAGGTCACGCGACTGCTCCTCCTTAGGCTCAGGATAATATTCTATGCTTTCCTTTTCAGCTTCTTCATAAGCCTCTGATAAAGTAGGTTTGACTTGTATCTTGGCAAACATGGCCAAGTTAGGCCCTAAAGCTGAAGTATAATACTCAATCAGAACTTTATCAGAGGGCTTACCAGTTGCAGAAAAATTCTTAAGATAAGCCGCAAACCTTTGGGTGAAACTATGCACTTTTTCTTTTCTTTCTTTCTTCAAAGCGCATAACCCTTTCATTAGAGCTGCGTGAGTTTTCTGGGCTGCATATTTATTTCTTAATATCCTTTCAAATGTGTCCCAGTCTGGGATTGAGTTTGCAGGCAGAGCGAAATACCATGAAGTAGCTGCTCCTTTCAGGGTATGTGGAAAAAGTCTGCAGACTACATCTTTGTGTTCTCCAGCCCTTAGTCCTTCTATGGCCAAGTAAAATCTTTTCAAGTTATCATCTACTAAAATCTTTTCACTTGGGTCAAACTTGGGCAGCATTTTCTCAAAAGCCTGAGGTAAGTCATGCAAAGGAGGTGTTAGGTTTAATGGTGACCTAGATTTCCAAGAAGGTGGTGGATTTGGTGGGTTGGGTGGCTGATTTGTGTTTACACCTGCCATGAGTTTGGGTGGAGAGTGAGGTGGTGAATGAATAGGAGTATGAACAGGTGAACAGTAAGGGGTCTCTCGGCCCACTTGATTCAAAGGCTGAACAACTTCCCGTAAGGTTGTTTCTACCAGTTCTTCCAAATCTCCAACCAACATTGAGTCTTCCAATATAGGATGGTCTTTATTTTATATTCTCTTCTAGGAAAGTCAAGGATAATCGGTAATCCTCCAATCTTCTTCACATATGCCCTAGTATGTATTCTAAGATCATTAACTACTTCGTTATCGACATAATACAAGTGTTTTTTTACCCTTCTCTTTAGGAAATGGATTGGGAAACAAAGTGCTTTTTGAACTGTCATGGGTGGAATAATCTCAAGAAAAAAAGTTTCCTCGGCCAGCCATGCACTAGCAGCCCTCCTTCTAGCACCAAAAACTATTGAGGATTGGAAAATTGCAAGCAAAAATAGTAAGGGATTCTCCCCAGTAAACGTTCCCAATTAGCCTGTTACTATTTGGTATGGGGAATCCGTCTAGTTTGTGGTTCAGCTACCATAGGTCAAGTAACCAAAATAAAGGGTTTTACCGGTTACGGCTCGGTCCACCATGTATCTTTTTTAGTTTTTTAGTTTTAAGTATGAGATGCAAATGCCTATCTAAAATGCAGATTGATAGAGAATACGAGGAGTGGTCACAATGTGATGCACAGGTTCTTTCCTCTTGTCTTAACTCTCTCGCATCTAAATCACACACATCAAGAAAACTAAAACTAACTTAACTAATCTGTCCCTAGGGAGCGAGATTATCATTTCATGAGTGATGTATTACTGTTCATGCATTAAGAAAAATCATAGGTAGCTATTCTTTATTTCAAAACACATAAACATGAATAGATAGATGAACAATAAGATAGCTCATTGTTTATGAAAAGCATTCATTACTCATAGTGGAAATTCCATAAAATAAACTAGAGAGCATTCATACAAGAACATAGGTTCAACAAGTTAGAACGATCTCGCAGTTAATGGACAAAAGCTGAAAACAAAATAGTTCCCCTTCAACAACATCCATTGCACAGCATTTGAACATTCCACCAAAGCTTTCTCCAACAGGAAAAATTGTAATTATCTATTGCAAAAGGAAATAGTTCTTCTTACAACATGTTCTCACAAGTCTAACTGGGAAAAAGTCCTTTATTCTATCTAATTCTCCTATACTTATACTACAAGCAAAACCTTTTAGGCCGCCTCTTGGTGACCTTTGGGCTCCCCCAACCATTTAATCTCACAATTTTGTCCTTTTGTGAGTGTTCATGATTCATACAAACGTTACATTTAAGATTTAAGATTTAAGAGCACTTTTATTAAAAGGGACCAGCTTGGTAACTGACGAACTTCCCAATCCTGGTCCTCTGCTCTTAATGATTATGCTCCGTAATCCGTCGGTCCTTTTGAGATCCTGTTGATCTCAGACTTTTGCTCTCTTCTTTTTCCTTGAGCAACTTCTCTGCTTCTTTATGCTTTAGCTTCTTCCTTCATGGCTGCCTCCCTTCTGCTTTTCCCTTTAGACATATATTCTTTGCAGCAATCTTCCTATCATGAACATATCAGATCATTAGTGTTTAACAAAGTAACAAAAACTAGATCAATACATGCATTCTGTAATATGAACTATAAACAGTATTAATGCATGAAAATAAATAATGTCAAGGCAAAATAAATCCTGCAAGTTTGTGTTTAAAACCCTGTTCAAAAACTAAAACACATGCCCACTAGAACATATCCTTCCTCCCAATCCAGGCCACATTTGAACTAAATCGAAACCCTCTGATGAACGCATGAACCAGGACAAAGTAGCCACCACTCTTCAACACACCAAATCCCCAAACCGCATTCTTCAGCTCAGACAACTTTAACATCAACCCGTTCCCACAGGAATCTCTGCCATTCCATTAAACAGTGTAAAAACACACCAAAAACGGTGGGAAAAACCGCACCGACAATCAGAAGCAATAAACACTAAGCATCGGGCATATAATCCACTTCGGCGGGTGACCATACTATAGCATCAAACTATTAGTTCATTAAGCCGCCGCAACGACTAAAACCATACAAAAAATGGCTTCCGCGATCAACATAAAAAAATCGGCGAGCGAAAGAACTAAGGGCTCCGAAAGCATAGTACTATTCCTAGCCACAACGGCAGGTGACGGACAAACTCAGGGCTCCACGAAAACCGAGAACATCAGTGAAATAAACACTAAACTGCAACCTCGGTCCTCGGAACCACTATGACATCGGATGACTAGTTCAAAAAGGAGCCGTAACGGCGAAAGTCACATGGACTAAGGGTTCCGCAGACAAGTAACATTGGAGAAAACCAGAACAAACCATCGGCAAAAATCAAACAAACCATCGATGAACTGAAAAACTACATGTCGGATGGTTAATCCGCTAAGGGGCAGCAATGCCGGAACACAATTAGACTATGGGCCCCGCAAAACATGAAATATTCGGCGATTAGAACAACCAAAGGTCATGCGTTGGCGAAGAAAAAGACTAGTCCCCCGATCAAATGTCCAATACACTTCCGATAGAGAAAAGAGCAAATCATATTAAAAAACCTTGTGAAATCAACAAAGATAAGGGCCTCCGTTGGAATGCTTGCAGTCTGCCAGCCGAAATGGCGGTAACATAGAGGAATATTATTCCGACGGTGATAAAACAAAAGTGAAAAAAAGCGCATCGACGAAAAACATCGCTTTAGATCGGGTCATTCATTAGTTAATTTCCACAACGGCGGCTACGTAGATGACTACAGCCTCAAATTACTGCTAATAAACCTCCGACAGTGAAAACCAAAACTTCAAGCTCAATTCAAACAAAAGATAATCATTCAGACTCCCGAAAATGGTAAAAAATAGTTGACTGGGTTTCTGTGACAATAAAAAAAATGCTAGTGATCGGAGGTTCTAAAACTACGGATCAACGGACTTACAACTAAGCACACCTGCACTGTCGATGAGACAAACAACAAGGCCTCCATAACGACGACGTCGCTTGAGACTAGAACCTCGATTCACTGTTCAAAAACACCTCTGACAACGATAAACAAACATAAAACACAGCATTAAGTGCTCAAAGACCCTTGGCTGAGAAGCGTTAAAAAAATAGTTCGTTTAACCTCCGAAACAGCGGCGGCATAGAGAACTATGGACGTGATTCATGTTCAACTGACCTCCAAAAAACCAAATAAAAAAATTGTTAAGTTTCGAAAGACTTCGGCGGTGCAACGATAGAAGTAGTTTGTTTCTTCTCTGACACTGCGGCTGCAAAGAGAACTAAAAATTTGATTCAAACAGAAATAGACTTCCGATAGCAATGAAATAAATCATTCAGATCAAAGGACAACATTTTCAAATCGAACTTTAAAGTCCACGACGCAAAGCATTTGTAGACACATCAATTTTTCGAAAAGCATGAAAACAGTTGACCTCGAAACAATCCAAACTGTAGCAGAGGGAAAAACAAAACAGAGTTCATGAATCCAAACTATTTTAGGCAAGATAAAATCAAAGGGGGTCCAAAATTTTAAAATTTTTGGGGAAATTAGTTGCAGCTGCAACAGATTGATATAGTATTCTGTTGAAGACATGATTTTATACAACTGATCTAGATAATTGTCTTTCCCTTCACTATGTATAGGCTCAACATATCTCTCTCCTTTGAGCAGATCAATTGGCGCAACCACTCATATTTCAGAATATTCGAATGATAAGATCATTTTCTTGACGTTTATAATGGTTTGGTTGTCTGTTTCCCAATCAAATCCTAGAAGCATGAGATATGGATTTGTTTCATCGACAATTTCAATAACTTCATATTCGACATATGTTCTTAATCCTTCAACTTCTATAGTCACTTGAGTTAGTCTACCAATTGGTAGAAACTTCGACCGATTCGCAAGCCTTAGTTAAATAGGAAACCAGTCCAGTCGTGGTTTATTCATGATATCCCATGTTTTTTTTGTCAATATGTTTACATGTGAGCCCAAATATAATATGATATAATCCATATCATGATCTCCTATATGCACAGTCATTCAAAATTCTTGGCATGTCTTTAGTTTTTTTTGATACAGTGAGGCAGAGCGAAAAAGATTTCAAGGACCACATAGTATATACTTGTTATCTCTAAATACATGGATAAAAAAGTGTGTATGTCAAAAAGACATTATGCGAAAGCAACAAGGTTGTATAGAAATAGAGTGCCTATGTCTCAGCAGAACCCTAAAGTGAGATGTTCCTAGGATATAGTGGAACTGAATTAGAATCAGTATTTTTAAGAAGCAGAAGAATATTCAGGTCTGCAAAGTGAAGAAAAAAAATGTTAGGAAGAGGGAGTTGTAGCACAAATCGAGAGGAAGAAGGATACGATCTTGTGTCCTACTTCGAAAAAGGGTCTTGTGACGAATAAGAGGAATAGCAGTCGATATATGAAGGAGACGGAGAGTCAGAAGTGTCAATTGAAGCTCTAGAATGAGAACATGCTTACAACTCGCCTACAACACCGAATACTTCACCAGAGGTAATATTGAGAGACCTATCTCCAAGTAATTTTGTAAATACGAGTACTACTAAAGCTGTAAATATGTTGACATTTGAGCCCAAATATAATATGATATAATCCATAACATAATCTTGTATATGCACAGTCATTTGTAGTTCTTGACATGTCTTCATTTTTTTTTCGATATTATTAAATATTTTTTCCGTTAGCAAGTCTTCTGCGGTTTATTATATTAGTGTTGTCAGTTCCGTGACAACATCTTTATCATTGATTAGTGGTAAACAACTTTGAAAAAATCTTTAAGTTTACTAACCTTTTTCATTGGAATCTTTCTGATTAGCTGTTCAAATCATTTGGGCATAGTCTTGACTTTTCTAGATGTCGACGGTTCATTAGCATTGACAGGTTCTAGTCACACCTCCAAGAAGACTTCTTTCTCTTGTTGGACATCTAGCGAAGATTTCTTTTGTGTTGTGGGTCTCACCTGTGGTTTTCCTTACAATGTATTTTGTTCTATTCCTTTCACATCACCTCCTCTTGTAACTATAGAAATGTGGGGTTCTCTTGGTTTCACCGAAATAATCTAAATATTATGATTGGGATTTAGATTCAGATTCTGCACCGGGTTGGGATTAACAACAGTTCTAGAGTGTCGCAATAAGTTGCGGACACTGTTCAACAGTGTGATCAAATGATTTACAATATGTACAATTTTTCACAGGACTTTGACAATCTTGGGAAAAATATCCTGGATTCCCACAATTATAACATATGACTTGGCCATTTCCTTGACCAAATCCTCCTCCTTTATGTAATCCCTGACCTCTAAAGTTTCCACCCCTGATTTGTGGAGGGTATTTTTGTTGTTGAGGATACTGATTATGTTGGTATTGTGGCTAAGGATATTGTGGTTGTTGATATTGTACAGGTTGATACTAAGGCTGCGCTCATTCATCTTCCATCGGCTCATCATTTTTCATTAAGTAGGTGTCCATCATATTTTCTTGCAGTAGCTGAAATGCTCTGTAGTCTTTTTCATCATGACCAACATATATACAAAATTTACAATACATACTATATGGTGTGCTTACAATCTTATGTAAGTACAGACATTCTTTGTACTTGTGGCCGCTAGTATGGCATATTCTACACCGAGGCATTCCTTGGGTGTTTAATAGGTTCGACGCACCTATTGCATTATAATTCATGAGCGACGGGAAATTTTCTTTATGGTGTCCATTTGTTCTGCATATTGTACACCATAGTTCTTCTTGAACTTCCTTTCCTCTTTTAATGTCCTAGATCTGCACCGTAATATTGGCCAGCTGCAATTGAATTTGCATCATTCTCGAGCTAGTATCTCCAACCGGCAAGGCTTCTAATTTCATTGTTATTTCCAAATCCTTTATCTGCGACACTATCATCTATTGCATTAGTGGGGTTTGGATATGTGGTAACACGGCGACAATAAACCATTCCTTGTGTTGTACATCCAACATTTGGAAGCTCACTTTGGCCATCAATGTTTTAAATATTTGGTCAAAATTCTGAACAGATTCTGTTGGTAGCTTCTTAATCTCTTTGATTTCGGTGATGCATTGTGATGCATACTTTGGATTTATGAATTCATCTATCAAATATACTCAAATCTCATTATGTGTTTTCAGGACAACTCCTACTAGTACTATGGAAAATTTCATATACCAGTTAAGTGCACGACCTCATAGAGTCATGATCATCTGTGCTTTCTTGATATTGTCATCTTGGATCTGTCGCACAATCCAGACAACTTCACAAAGGATCCAATGTTGTTATGGGTCTTCCAAACTGTTCCCATTGAATATTGGTAACTTGATGTCAGCTCCAGCCATCGTATTTGCTGCTAGTATAGTCAAAACAAAATTTTGACTACTCGGACACCCTTATCCTTTATTTACAGCTTTAGTAATACTCGTATTTACAAAATTACTTGGAGATAGGTATCTCGATCTTACCTCTAGAGAATTATTTAGTGTTGTAGGCGAGTTGTAAGCACATTATCATTCTGGAGATTTAGTCAACTCTTTTGACTCTTTGTCTCCTTTAGAGATCGATTTATATTCCTCTTATTCATCACAAAACCCCTCATCTAAGCATGATGCAAGCTCGTATCCTTCTTCCTCTTGACCTGTGCTACAACTCCCTCTTCCTAACATAGTTTTTCTTTGATTATTAGGCCTAAATATTCTTTATATTCTTAAACATACCGATTCTAATTTAGTTCCACTATCTCTGTGGAAATTGAACCCAGTGATAGATTAATTTTACTCACAATAATTAACAATTGATCATGCAAAATCACCCACAAAAGAGACTGAAATTGGAGCTGAACACTAAACTGTATTAAATCAGTGTACAATAGCCAACCCTGTATCATAATAGGTTTCTGAATAAATAACATACATCATGGATTCAAATGCATGAGGAGCAATTCGAATCTAGCATAAAGCAGGCTTACTAAAAATAAGCAAATCCCCCATAGGTGTAAAAAGCTGATCCCAAATCTGTCATGGAGCTCACGAATTAGCAAAATGGCTTAGGCAAGATAAAGAGTGGTGGAATGGCAGATCATACATTTTTTTTTATGGATAAAAGAGTGGAGGATGAAGAGGACAAAAAACTAGTTCACCTCACCTAGTCTAGCTTTTCTATTTGCCTTAAAACACTGAAAAACCAGGGAATAAAGCAGAAAAAGTAGAAGGGCGCCTAGGAGGCCAAGAATAAAACAAATTTGATTCCTTGGGATTTCCCATGCACTACATGAGTCAAATAAGGCAAGTTTGACGACTATGGATAGGTAATAGACAACTTGCACAAGGTGGGACACATGAACTAGGCTAATAAGACATAAATAATTAAATTAATGTCTAAATGGGTAAAATATGGGTTGATTATTCTAACACCCCCCCTTAAGCCTGACTTATGAGTAATATATCATAAAATTATAGGGCCTAGCAACAAGGCTTAGTCACCCTTTACATACTGCATGTCCATTTAAAACAAGGAAAGAGGCAAAACCAACTCGGGAAAATCCTCCCTTAAACATGGACTGTAAAACAAAATTGTAGAATCTTGTCTTCACTCATGCTTCACAGCATGATCAGCAATCCCCAGCAGTGATTTGAGATTGCTGAAGGTCTTCTCACAAAATGCTTTGGTGAAGATATCAGCTACTTGTTCAGAAGATGAACAGAAGAGTAGGTGAATGGTGCCATTATGCACAAGTTCTCTGATGTAGTACATATGGATCTCAATGTGTCTGGTTCTCTGCTTCTGAACTGGATCTTTACATATTCAAATGGTACTCTGGTTATCACAGTAGATGGTAGTTGAGTACTCTAGTTCGAAGCCACACTCTCCAAGTAAACCCTGCAACCATAAACATTGAGTTGCTGCATTAACAACTCCTCTGTACTCTGCTTCTGTAGATGAGAGTGCAATGGCACTCTGTTTCTTGCTTGACCAGCTGATTGGCCCATCTGCAATCATGAACACATATCTTGATGTGGACTTTCTGTCTGTGCTATCACCTTCCCAATCATTGTCAGTAAATCCAATCAAATCAAGATCAGATTTTGCTTTATAGAAGATCCCATGTGTCCTTGTTCCCTGAACAAAGTTAAGGATCCTTTTGGCTGATTTCCAATGGATATCATGAGGCTGATCCATGTATCTAGAAGCCACACTTACTTCATAACAAATATCAGGTCTAGTATGTGTCATATACAACAAACATCCAATCAATTGCCTATACAGTGTATTGTTTACCATAGGTGAAGAATCAGCTTCTTCCAACTTCACTCCTGAAAGGAAAGGAGTTTTGCTTGCTTTGCAATCCCGCATTCTAAATTTGTTCGGCAAGTCCAAGGCATATTTGTACTGGTGCACCTTGATTCCAGCTTTGGTTTGAGCAATCTCAAGCTCCAAAAATTGACTTAAGAGCCCCAAATCTGTCATGGAGAAGGCTTGGTTCATAGCTCCTTTTAAGGAAGCAATCTCAGCCTTTGAGCTTCCTTGAGGCTGCTGCATATATATCTCTTTAGTGAGATATTCATTCAGGAAGGAACATTTTACATCCATGTGATGTACCTCCCATTGCCTTGAGGCTGCAATGGCTAAGGCTAGCCTGATTGAATCCATCTTTGCCACTGGGGCAAAAGTCTCATTGTAATCTATGCCATGAACCTGTGAGTAGCCCTTGGCTACCAATCTGGCCTTGTACTTCAGTGGTGAACCATCAGCAGCAAATTTGGTCTTATAGACCCACTTACACTGTACTAGTTTTCTCCCTCGGGGAATATCCACTAGCTCCCATGTGTTGCTCTTCTGGAGTGAGATGAACTCCTCCTTCATGGCTGTTTGCCATCTTGGATCTCCTGCTAATTATTCATATGTTTGAGGATCATACTCCACCATCAAATAGCATTTTTCAGCAAACATAGGATCCTTCATGCACATACCACTCTCAAATTGAGATCTAGTCCTTCTTGGGTCATTGGAATCCCCAGCTAGCTCTCTTGCTGCATGTAGTGTCTTGGATGCCCATTTTGGCCTTATAGGGCTGTTAGGGTCTGCAATAAACTCATATCCATCAGAAAAATCAGAATCAGCATGTTCAACAAACTCTTTACTTACTTCTTGAGGTTCAGGTGGTGAAGAGGCTTCACCAACTTCCACTGCTGCAAGGGGTTCTTCTTCAAACTGAACACACCTTTCGATGAAGGCTTTGTTTGTGCTCAAATTTATCAGTTTGTACCCTTTTGAATCTTCAGAGTATCCAACAAAAAGACACTCTTGGCTTTGGGGCTGCAAATCCTTCCTCTTCTCTGTTGGAATTCTAGCCCAAGCCTTTGAGCCAAAAATCCTGAAATGGGTCACATCTGGCTTGTGCCCACTCCATTCTTCGAAGGGATTCATGCCATCAAGATGTTTATGAGGCACCCTATTTTGAATATAGGCTGCACAGTTGATAGCTTCGGCCCAGTACTTTGGTGGCAAAGTTTTGGCCTCCATCATGCATGTTGCCATCTCCTTCAGTTCTTCCTCTCAGCAACACCATTTTGCTGTGGTGTGTAAGGGATAGAATGCTGCATCTGAATACCTGCATCTGCACAATAATTAATAAACTCAGACTTGACATACTCACCACCATTGTCAGATCTGAGGGCCTTGATTTTCCTTCTAGACTGGTTTTCAACCAAAGCCTTAAAGACTTTGAATAGGCCAAAAACTTCAGACTTGTGTTTCAGGAAGTGAACCCAGCAATACGTGGAAAAGTCATCAATGAAAGTCAATGCATATTTGGCCCGACTCATGGAAATATGGGGGAATGGGCCATAAACATCACTGTGGATCATCTCGAGGGGTGCATAGGTTCTCTCATGACTTGCTCTCTCAAATTTGTGCTCTGGGTGTTTTCCTCGGTTGCAACCTTGGCAGACTCCTTTGGAAAATTTTATCTTGGGAAACCCTATGACCATCTCTTTTTCACTAAGATTAGAAAGATATTTGTAGTTTAGGTGGCCAAATATTTCATGCCAAAGCTTGCTTGCTTCATTAGCATGAATCAGAGGTTGGAGGCAAGACCAGGCACATACATCACATTTCTGAACTGACCATGATCAAGATCTATCCTTCCTTTACCCAAAATTTCAGTGAGAGAGTCATCTCCCAGTACTATAGATGGTCCTTTCGACTTTTCCAGTGAGGAGAAGGCCTCCTTAGTCGAAACCATGTGTCTTGAAGCTCCAGAATCAATGATAAAACTGGGTGAGCTTGATGTGCCAGCAACTAGAGCATGAACTCTCTCTCTGTAATCTGAACTTGATCCTCCTTCTCTCTTCTTTGAGATTTCTAGAAGGGAGATGCCATTCTTCTCCAGGATTTGGGTCAGCATATCTATTTGCTTCTTCATACAAGAGATTTCAGTGTGATTGCCCTTATTGCAGTATGCACACTTGTTCATTTCACCTTTGTTTTTCTTCTTCTGGTAGTTCTTCTTAGGACCTTGTGGATCCTCCGGAGACTGTTTCTTGTCTCTCTTTTGCTCAGGTGGATTTTTATCTTTCTTTTTTCTTTTTGAATCCACCCTCGAATCTCCAGCAATCAAAGCTTGATCTTTGGATGGTTTGATGGTGCCCATCATCACCAGCTTGTCCTGTTGTTGTGTGAGAGATTCCATGAAATCTGCAAGGATAGGCATCTTCCAGGTTCGAGTTGTCAGTTTTGTGGCATAGAAGGTCGAAAAAAACACTGAATAGTCAGGGCCTAGCTTCGAGAGGATGGCCAGTACGATCAAATCATCTTTCTTTTCGATCTCACACTATTTCAGCTGCAAAACTAGTGCTTTGAACTTGGAGAAATATAGCTGCAGGGATTCAAAGCTATTTGGACTCAGTGAAATCAGCTCATTTTCGATTTGATTTCCCCTCATCTCATATGCCTTTCCAAAAATATCAGAAATATTCTCCCATACTTCATTCGGTGATTTCAATCCATCAAGATGGAAAAGGAGGTCTCTGGAAATACTCAGACACAAGAGGCCATAAGCCTCATCCCTCCTGTTGTGCCATTTTATCTTCTCTGCAGCTACATTGGGATCTGCTTCTGTTGCCATAGTCACCCTATAGAGGCGTTTCTCTCTCAACAGTATCTCCATCTCTGCTTTCCATTCAAATAAATTGAAAGGAGTCAAGATAGTTTTCTGTGATTGATCCATAGCTTAGAAAATCTATCCCGACTGTCAGTAGAAGGATCCCAGTCACTGATGTCGAACCTGCAAAACAATTTTGGAGGAGAGAAAACAATCTACAAGTGCTCTGATACCATGTGGAAATTGAACACAGTGAGAGATTAATTTTACTCACAACAATTAACAATTGATTATGCAAAATCACTCACAAAAGAGACTGAAATTGGAGCTGAACACTAAACTGTATTAAATCAGTGTACAATAGACAACCCTATATCATAATAGGTTTCTGAATAAATAACATACATAAGGGATTCGAATGCATGAGGAGCAATTCGAATCTAGCATAAAGCAGGCTTACTAAAAAAAGCAAATCCCCCATAGGTGTAAAAAGCTGATCCCAAATCTGTCATGGAGCTCACGAATTAGCAAAATGGCTTAAGAAAGCTAAAGAGTGGTGGAATGGCAGCTCATACATGCTTTTTCATGGAGAAAAGAGTGGAGGATGAAGAGGACAAAAAACTAGTTCACCTCACCTAGTCTAGCTTTTCTATTTGCCTTAAAAGACTGAAAAAGCAGGGAATAAAGCAGAAAAAGCAAAAGGGCACCTAGGAGTCCAGGAATAAAGTAGATTTTATTCCTTGGGATTTCCCATGCGCTACATGAGTCAAATAAGGCAATTTTGACCACTATGGATAGGTAATAGACAACTTGCACAAGGTGGGACACATGAACTAGGCTAATAAGATAGAAATAATTAAATTAATGTCTAAATGGGTAAACTATGGGTTGATTATTCTAAAAATATCCTGGGAACATCTCACTTTAGGGTTCTGCTGAGACATAGCCACTCTATTTCTATACACTCTTGTTATTTCGCAGAATGTCTTTTTCACATAGAAGCATTTTTATCCACATCTTTAGAGATACCAAGTATTTACTATGTGGTCCTTGAAGCAATTTTCGCTCTGCCTCACATAAACATACTCAGTAATACAATGCGGCCATCATAAATCTATTCATTTGTAAACAAATTTACAGTCATTCATTCACTACAATAATCACACATATATCTATCTACTTTTAGCATTCACACATATACACAGAATATAACGTGGAAACCCATTCGGGAGAAAACCACAAGGTTCTCTTCATCTGGCATGAGGAAATAGATGCACCTTTCATCTTTGCACTAATCTACAGTCTCTATTCAATATATTCTTCTCTCTAACTTTACAGACTATTTCTACCTCTCATGCTCTCTGATCTTCTCTCTTTTCTCTTTCTACTCTACTTCTACTGGCGATCCAAACACATCCTGGATCGACTCAACCTTTCCTACACAACAGGATTTGAACCTGAAATCCGACATCATCCGAAACTTCATACGGATATGTCGGACAACAATCACTGAAAATAATGCCGATCAAAATTTTTTTATAGCGTCGTCGAATAACCGACACTATACCATTGGATATCCGACCCCTAGAGTGTCGCATATCCAACCCTTAAGTGATGGATGTCCTACGGTAGGCTGTCGGATATCCGACGCTATAGTGTCGGTTAACCGACGGTCTGTGAACCCAATAGTGTCAAATATCGGACCCTTAAGAGTCGGAGATCCGACAATATGTATAGGTTTTTTAAGAAAAAAAATGTAAGGTTTACATGATTTTAAATTTATGGTCCCATATTTTCAACGGTAACTATGTTCAAGTTGTCGAATATTCAACGCATGGCTGTTATAAATAGAAATTGTTTTAAACATTTCGACATGTTTGTTGTAGAAGCGACGGATGATTTGCAAAAATTATTTGTTCCTCGACGAACGTTTTTAGGAATTGTTTTATTCTTCAACGAGCGGTTGTGGGAATTTTTTTTTTCATCGATAGACAGTTTGCCGGGATTTTTTTATTCTTTGACTTCTCTCTGTTTGACCAAATGTTGATGCGTGGAACTTGATTTTTTAAGACAACTGGTTATATTCATTAACGAATTTTGTGACAAAATGTCAAATAGAAATATTCCGGATCCAAACGAAGACAACCGACAATTGCTTGCTAGACAATGGGATGCAGCGAAACGAAGGGGTGATGGAAAATGTTATTGTTCATGTACTCAATGTAGGGGATTTAAGAGGAGAAGAATATTGATCTCAATAGCCACAAAACATTGCAGGGAACATGGACACGCTGAGGGGGGGAATGAATATCGTCCATTTGTAGGTTTAGCATTATAAAGTTTATTATATTCATTTTTTTTTGTAATTGTATGTATTATTTTTATTTTTCATATATTAATGTATATATATTGATGTTTCCATGTATTTATATTAAAGGAATGACACCCTACAACATATCATCCAGAGGAAGTACTTTCAGAACAAGTTCAGGATCAGGATCATGGAGTGTGTATGTGGTGTGTATGTTTAATGGAGAACAAGTGAATGATCATATTGAACAAGATGATCATATTGATAATGTAATTGAAGATGATGGTACAAATACATTGATCCATGATTCATTTAATGTTAGAATGGATGACGACGGTGACGTTGATAATGAAAATGATGATGACTTTGATGATGTTCACGATATAACTCTTCTCAATAAGGAATATGAAACCCTTTATGAAGGCTCCAAAACAAATCTTCTTTCTACTGTATTGTTGATAATGAACTTGAAGGTTATGAATGGTCTTTCAAACATTGCAATCACACAGATGCTAAGGTATGTAAAATAATCCATCACATATATAGGATCGTGATAAAGTTTAATTGTATTCCTCTAATAATTGTATTGTTAACTCATTATTGATCATCTTATGGATGAAGGGTGTTTTGTTAATATTATTTATTTATTACATTAACAATTTTTTTAATTTTTTTGTAGCCTGATAGCTGAATTTTTGTTACCACCATCAAATATTTTACCTCGCACAGATCGATATTTATCTTCCATCATGAAAGAGATTGGAATGCATTACGAAGCAATTCATGCATGCCCCGATGACCATGTTATATATTATAATCATCATGAATTTGCAATAGAATGTCCGGAATGTAATGTAAGTAGATATCATATAGATAAAGTAACAAAAAAGGTGCCTCAGAAGGTTCTTCGTTATATTCCCATCATTCCACATTTGCAACGACTGTTTAGGTGCAAAAACATAGCGCAATTTATTGATTACCATGCCAAGAACATAAGTCAAGATGATGTTATCCAAATTCCTGCAGATGGTTCTGCTTTTAGAGATATGGAGGAAAAGTGGCCTCACTTTAAAGAAGAACCACACAATCTTAGGATTTCTTTGGCAGCAGATGCTGTGAATCCATTTGCACATATGAAATCCATTTACATGGTGTGGCCTATTTTTATTATCAACAATAACATTCCTCCATGGTTATTAATAAAGAGGGAGCACATAATGTTGTCGATGATTATTCCAGTTTTTTTTGTCAAAAACTGTTTTATTTATAATGTAGTTGTGGCATCTCATTTGTCGTATTATGTTTCTTAATTTCATATATATATATATATCTATTATTTTACTCTTGTGCATGGTTTACATATCTTAATGGTTCTCATAATGATATATTTTATATGTACTTCAAATGAATCAGGTAAGTTCCAAGTCAAATATATGAATGTATACATCAAACCTCTTATAGATGAGCTACTAAAGTTATGGAATGGCATAACTATGTATGACATATCTAGACCAATACGACAAAGGAAATTTCAATTCCATGCAATGGTTGTATGGACAATACACGATGCCCCTGAGTTAACTTCATTTTGTGGTTTGTAATTTTAAGTTCCACTTTAATTGCTTTTAATTATGATGTGGAGTAGTTATAATATTTTATATATGAATATATTTGACATAGATATTCCATATCTAAACATTGTAGGTCTTCAGACAAAGGGTAAATTTGCATGTCCAGTTTGTGGTCCTAAGATAAAATCTCATTTTTCAAAAATCTTAAGAAAGGAGGTGTTTGATGAGTATAGGCATTTCCTCTCTAAGAATCACAGGTATAGAACAATTGAAAAAAATATTTTCAATGGGAAGCAGGAGACTGCATTAAAGCCATGGAGAATGACACCTCACTTTTGGAAGATGCAATACAATAGAAATTGTCATCATGGTACGTATGGATCATCGTATATGGATTGTTATGTATTTTAATTTTTATTGTGAGTTGTTTACTGTAGTGGACATATTTTATTTATGATGTAATTTATTTATAAACTAATGTTCATGATGCCCATAGTGATCATGAAGGAATTAATGGGATTCCACGAGGAATGAAAAGTTATCCTATTCAATGCAGCAGGTTTCCCTACTATGAGCACCTACAAGTTGCTCATTTGTTTGATACAATGCATATTGGAAAGAATGTTACTGAAACCTTATGGCGATTACTAGAGATAAGGAGGGAGAAAGATAAAGTTGTGAAAGCTTGCAAAGACATTCAAGAAAGCAACCATGCAATGAAATACGTCATCCAATTTCATACCAACGGAGAACAAGTTAATATAAAATCAATTCCATGGATGTTTACGGAGCAACAAAGCAATGTTGTCAAAGAAGTAATGCGGAAAATTAAATTTCCCACTGGATTTTGTGCAAACTTGAAGAATATCATAACCAAAAAAGGTGATTTTGCGGGGGTCAAAACATATGATTGGCATGTCTTCATCAAGGTAATTATTATTGTTATGTCCATATAATTTTTTTTGGTCAATTTACTGCGTATATTTTTTTTCTTATTTGTATACTCTTTGTTTAATAAATGGCAAGGTTTGTATATTGATACAGTATGTTCTACCTCTCTCTCTCTCGGACAACTTCGACAACAATGTCAAACAAGTTATATATAATATTGGTAAATACATGAGGTAACTAGCGATTACTTGCATGTGCTTAGTGTTTCTTTAATTCTCCGTATAATTTATATTTGTTTTTTTTTGTGCACTATTTCAACATATATTGTAATTTAATGTTTATTTTTGTTAAATATCATTATTGGTTTGCGTCACTTATAGATGGTTGACATCTAAAGAAATCCATAAAGAAGATATAAAGTATTGGAGGAGAGAAATTCCTTGTCTCATGTGTGAAATGCAGAAGCATTTACCATCAACATTTTTCAATGCACATGAACACTACCTCATACACCAAGTTGAGGAGATTGAGTTGTGTGGAACTGTGCACTCAAGGTCCATGTGGATGGTTGAGAGGCACTTGAAATTTATGAAGGTTTTGGTAATACAACGAGCACATGTGAAGGGTTATATGATGGAAGGATATACGGTATAGCAAAACATGTTGTATGTTAGTGAATATCTTCCTATTTTAGCGTCAAAGCTCAATTTACGTCGCATTTGTGATCTGGACTCCAATAACAAATTTGAAGGGAAGCAACTAAAGAGGAAAGGTAGATTGAGGAATATGAAAGGTAATTATTAGCTAGTGGATGTTTATTATATCCTTCATATTCTAATTGTATTTTCTAGTCATAATTTCTTCAATTAAGAGCATATACTTTGTTCAGGAGATTTACACCTTTCTTTCATTTTAATGGTTATTGTCATTAAACAGTCGGTCGAGAATGGGATGCAATTCATTTATACATTGCAAACAATCTTGACTGGATGAAGGTATGGATTGAACGA
>LPNX011102252.1:393487-401551 GCA_001517045.1 Pseudotsuga menziesii
CTTCATTATCATCAACATCATCATCATCATCGTCATCATTATCATCGTCATCCTCATGATGATGATAATCATCATCAACATCATCATCACCATCATCATCATCATCTTCATCATCATCAACATCATCATCATCATCATCGTCATCATTATCATCGTCATCCTCATGATGATGATAATCATCATCAACATCATCATCATCTTCATCATCATCACCATCATCATCTTCTTCATCATCGTCATCATCATCATCATCATCATTGTCGTCGTCGTCATCTTCATGATCATCATCGACGTCTTCATCATCGTCATCATCATGATCATCAAAGCTAAGGGATGGGGGGGAGGTAATTGTTTCACTTTATTTGGTTGATATTTTTAAATATGCCCAACTTTATGTGTTTTCACAAACCATAAAAAATAGTAATATTTTTGTTGCAAGAGAAGATAATAATAATAGAGTAATATGATAACTTATAATAATTATAATAGTTTTTAAGATATGATTTTATAATATTATAATGGAAAGCATTGAACTCAAACTTTTTGTGTAGCTAGGTTCTACCCTAGTTGTCACTAGCTCGACTCACATGCTCAACTTTTCAATCATCCTTCAAAGCTATATTTTCATTTACCCAAGAAAGGGATGTGTCGTTATGTAGATGGTTCTTCCCTCATTAATGTGAAGGTTCTTTATTCAAGTTAGGATGTTTTTCTTCCTCTTAGGTTTGCATCTCTCTATTGAACATATATTTGGGACCCATAATTCTAGAAGTCGAGGAATCTATTAGATATAAGAAGTATTTCAAGGATACAAAAAATTCCTTTCATTTTATTGCCTATATCAAACAATTTCCTTCATCTTAAGATGAAGACGATGATGACAATGATGATGATGATGATGAGGGTCATGATAATGAAGACCACTATGTTGAAGACGACGACGACAATGATGACGATGATGATGATGATGAAGATGATGATGAAGATGATGATGATCAACATAACGATGATGATTAGGTGATATTGTAGGGATTAGCTGAGATCGCCATCATCATCTTCATCTTCAAGGGTTTCATTGTAGGGATTAGGTGAGATCGCCATCGTCATCATCATATTATAATAAAAAATACTATTCCTAAGTTAAAAATACATATACTAAAAAATACATATAGCTAAGTTAAAAATACTATACCTAATAAACAAATACTATTATGGAAATACATATAATATAAAATAATATATAATAAAAAATAAATAGTCTATTTAGACATTGCCTTGACTCATTTTGGACAGTTCTATGCAATTTGGACATTTTTGTGAATTTTGGAGTAGCTCCGGTGGAGCTCAGGGTTCATAATTGGAGCTCAGGGTTGAGAATTGGAGCTCACGGTTGAGAATTGGAGCTCACGGTTTCAATTTGGAGCTCATGGCTCAACAGGTAAGAATCACCTCATTTTTTGGGCATGCTGTGACAAGGGTTTTTGGGCGTGCAACCGGTTCAGGGTTTTAGTTTTTTTGGGCATGCTGTGATGTTTGCTGTCTATTTGTGGGAAAACATCTACAACCACATCAATTCCAAACTGAAATTTTAGATGCCCTAGATTGCCACATTACATTAGGATAGATGAGAGCTAGGGGCAACATTATCTCTTGGCTCACCGTAGCCCACCCATCATTGGAGCTGCAAGGGAGTAGGGAGTAGTTCTATGTCAATACTTGACCCAAATAGAGCAGTGGTTTACCTTCAGAAATAGTTCCCACTCTTTATTACGTGCCAAGATTTTGTTACAACAATTAGAAATCTAACTTGAATGAGATGAATGCCCCACCCCTATATGAATATAAAGGGTTTGTCAATGTCGGAATGAACTCGATTAACCACTCGGTTTCCAAAATTGATCTAACTCGATTTATGGATGATTGGATTTTTATTCGTGTCATTTAGAACATCCATGTCTATATGTATCCGAGCTATGCATCAAATCGAATGGATAGCATATACAAGAGGGGGGTTGTCCACTGGACAGGGGAAACACATGGATTACCAACATGAGGGAAAGCCAACAAATTTTGTTTGGTCTTATTAGGTCCTTAATTTTCAATTTTTAAAATAACATTTTTTTCGATGAGGTGGTGAGAGATGGAAGACATTTGGTTAGAGAAGGAGAGGAGATAACAGGCAGTCCATCAAGCCAAACAGTGAAGAAAGACATTGGATATATAGGGTTTTGATTGGAACTCTCCACCCTTAAGAGAGGATATATTTTGTAAAGGTTTAGGCCTGGAAAAGGGTTGTTGGTATTGTTATTAATGATGTTGTTATAGTTGATAGCTAGTATAATATGGTTAAATAGTAGAAGGGTGTTGTAGTTGCTTTAATTGTAAGGCTTTTGGGATAATAGTGGATAGTCATTCTTGTAATATGATCTATACTAGACTTCTTATATTTATGTTCTGAGGATGTATTGGATTATGACGAATATTAATGGAATGAGACCCCCATTCCAAATATTTGGTTTGTTCCTTTTATATGCAAATGATGTGTTGTTTTTTTATTCTACAACTATGTTAATAAATGAATTCTTATTTAGTATAGTTGTGTCACATTCTGTAGTAGAAGGTACTAATAATTATAAGGGCTCGTTTGTTCATGGTGGTATGGGAATGAGTTGCACTTGAATGAATGGGGACTTGCATAAGTAAAAAAAGGCACCCTATATGGTGGAGCAAACGTTGGTCATGATGTCCATGTTGCATTAGAGTCATATAGAATTTAGTGTCGTGTGATGCTTTGGGTTAGAAATTCCCCTCTCCAAGCATTGAATATGCTAATGCTTGGACTATAATAGACCACCTTTCTTGGACACTAATGCAAACCCATGTATGAGTTTGATCCAACCTTTACATCCACTCTACAGGATCTCCAGAGAACTAACATAATTATTTTTCCATTACTATAAAGGAGATGTACTAGAAGATTTGCCCAGACTTGTTGATTTCACTGTTAATTTGAACCTAAATGACAAACAAAGAGGAGCACTAAGCAAGCTACAACACTTTGTAGGGAAACGACTGAGTAGAGATATAATGATGTTAGTTCTTGGAGATCCTATATAGTGAATGCTTGGTTGCTCTATAGGTTCCAAATATTTAGGTTCCTCATTAGATGCTTCACTATATGAATCATATATGCCCCCTCCAAAACAATGATTATTGATTTCAAATATAACATCCAAATCTTCATGAAATGGATAAATGCATGCATTTTCCATCTCATCATCAAACAAGGGTTTGCCTACAAAATATTCCTCATCAGAATCTCAACAATATGGACCATCTAATTCAGTTTCTTTGGATGAGGTAATATAATAGGATAATGGGTTCTTTCATAACCAACAACCCAAAGGGTCTCTGTCTATATTGCATGCTTCTACATACCTGTTAATATCATCACCAAACAAAACTGTCCATGAGGACAGAGTTCAAGAACTCTGCCCACATGAACTATATCTCACAAAAGATAAGATATCAACCAAGCAATGGCGACGATTCATGGTATTATGTGTCACAAGTCTGCGATGTTGCAACCTAATGAAACATAATACCATGAGTCATCACCATTATTAGCCAACACTTATTAGCTATTTTAGAGTTAGTGAATTGAAAGTGGCTAAGTCAACGCAAAAAATAAAGGTAATAAGTTTGACTAAATAAACTATTTTGATAATTGTACCTACATCTTCCGCTACATGCATTGCTTGCATGCCTCACCTATCTCGACGTAATATCAACATTATTATTATTGGTATGTGTACCTTCTCTCACTGACAGTATTCTTCCTATTTTTTCTCCAAAACAACTATATTATAGGTCCTTTTGGCACAACATTATTTTGCATGCAACTTTTATTTTGTCAATCTTAGAAAGAAACTCGAACCTAACCCAGTATTTTCCAAATTGTAGCGACAACAGGGGTTTGCCAGAATTCTTCCAAATGTTATGGATTTCTTCTTTAAGGTGTTTTATTATAGAAACCTTATATTAGAAAGCAACTCAAACCTAACCCAGTAATTCCCAAGCTCTAAACACCATGAGAGCTTGGACTATACAATATATTTTCATTAAGTGATTGAATGAAGTAATCCACTTACAATACCTATTTTTTCAAAATATTAATTTTTTTTCTACATACCTGTTAATATCATCATCAAACAAAACTATCCATGAGAACAGAGTTCAAGAACTTTGCCCACATGAACTATATCTCACAAAAGATAACAAGTGTTCAGCCAAGCAACAGTGACGATTCATGGTATTATGCCTCACAAGTTTGCGATGTTGCAACCCCATGAAACATAATACCATGAATCGTCCCCATTATTAGCCAACACTTATTAGCTATTTTAGAGTTAGTGAATTGAAAGTGGCTAAGTCAATGCAAAAAACAAAGGCAATAAGTTTGACTAAATAAACTATTTTGATAACTGTACCTACATCTTCCGCTACATGCATTTCTTGCATGACTCACCTATCTCGATGTACTATCAACATTATTATTATTGGTATGTGTACCTTCTCTCAATGATAGTATTCTTCCTATTTATTCTCCAAAACAACTATATTATAGGGCCTTTTGGCATGACATTGTTTTGCATGCAACTTTTATTTTGTCAATCTAGCATAACTAAAGCATCGAACCTACAAACATACTATCAAAACAATAGAATATCAGTTTGGGATACTATATTTTTCCATTCGGTGATCCAGTACCTTCTATAATACCTTCAACCCTTCAAAAGATAGGGGATAAGAGAAGGTACATCTGGTACCTAACAAGGATAACCTAGATAATGCCTATAAACGAGTCATTAATGGTGATGATAAAAAATAGTTTCACCTTTGAATTGCTTCAATAGCCTATAAATAGTAAAGAATCCCTACTCTATAAATATCATTTCACGAAATAAAACACACCATAATCCACACGTAATTTGATAAATGAATGGAAATAACTATCAATGGGCATTAATAATAATAAAAATATACCCATAGATCTTAGTTTAGGGATGTATTGAGGTTTATACCACATATTTGATAGTGCATGCATCCAATACTTGCTAGTTACTTGATCACTATCAGGGAACAACTTCAGCTCTATCCTGTTAACCTTACTTCATCCAGCTAAAAGCAGTTCACATATTTAGAGAACATAATACTAATCCTGATAGCTTATCCAAAGAAGCATTAACCTTGGCCTTAGGCCATTTTTAGTTTACTGAATTCACTGATGGTGAATGTACTGATCAGGGCACCTTCCAGCTTTTCTAGCCCTTAGCACTTGAGTCTTTTATGTGCTATTTCTATTGACATCCTTTGGATGATTGAGGTGGATGATCCCCTCATATTACTGATCTCTCTTGTTTATTGCTTCTTTGTATTAGCTACTTCAGTATTAGACTTGAATTCTCTATCTGTTGAAGGTTAGTGATGTGGATGTAGTCAAGATTCCTAGATTATAGGTGTTACCTTTGAAGGTTTGTCTAGAATTCCTGTGAAGCTGATCAATTGTCATCTGTCTGATGATGATGAACATAGCTGTATCTATTTCATGTGCTCAGCAATAGCTGAAGTTGTAACTAAGTTACCTTTGATTTCAATGAAATAACAAGGAACAGATATTTTCCCCTGGAATATTTTTTTTACTTGATCACTAATATCAATTGATATTCCATCACTCTTATTGGTAACTCCATTTTTTCACATTTATAGTAACCTACAAATTCCAAACTCTTTGTTTTCACGGAGTTTTTGTGAGGTTATGGGTGCAAAAATAGTGGAGATTGACATCCTAAGGAGCACTAAGCAAGCTACAACACTTTGTAGTAAATCGAATGAGTAGAGATATAATGTCTTTAGATGAACTTTGTGGTGTAGACAGTTGGTTAGCTTTAGAATTATTCCCTGGTGTGAGTGATATTTGATGTTTCCTTGCCCTTTTTCCATCCCTTGGTTTCATCAGATCATTGAGGAAGGCATGATATAGTTAATTTAAGAGACTTTTAATTTGTGCAAATAGTATTTTTTGGTTCTTTCTACTATGGGATTTCCTTAGGGTTGCCTTTGGGTTGAAAATTAGTATGGGAAAATAAGTTAGCATTGCCTTAGGGTTGAAAATTAACATGGGAAAACAAGAATCATCAAGACAAGCTAAAAGGAATAAATCAACAAATATTACAGACTGATATAAATGTATTTAAAACATTCTTTTCATTCCTGAACATGCCAAGTAGCAGATCTGGAAATGTTTGCTCTTCACCACCATGGATTATATATATATATATGATTGTTGTAGGTTACCAGTTGGAAATATGCCTCTGAAGTGCTGGCTTATGCACTACAGAGTAGCATTGAAGAGGTTAAAACATCCAAGCAAGCTAAGGATATTGGCATCCTAAGGAGCACTAAGCAAGCTACAAAACTTTGTAGTAAATCAAATGAGTAGAGATATAATTTCTGCAACATTCTGCATACATCCTTCTCTTGAATGATGTTAGTTCTTGGCGATCATGTATAGTGGATGTTTTCACCTCTTCACTGCTACTATGTAGTGCATATATAATCCATGGTGGTGAAGAGTAGACATTTCACTTGAATGATGTTTCGGTCTTGAAGCAAGTACTAGGCTTTTTGATGTCCTCCATTTTTTATTTGATGATTTTATGCCAATTTTCACCGTGTCTGATTTTTTTTGTCCCTCTTACAATTAACAGGATAAGATGATGTCTGGAGCAGTCTGCATACATCCTTCACTTGAATGATGTTAGTTCTTGGCAATCCTAACATCATTCAAGTGAAGGATGTATGCACACTGCTGCAATATNATTTCACTTGAATATATACCTACATCTTCACTTTTGTTGTCAAAAGGAATACTGAAAAGCTAGGAAGTACCAAAGCTAGTCATTATGTGCACGTGGACTTAATGTAGGGAGAGAAGTCATGTCTAATTTTTTGTTCTTGAATAGGAGCAATGATGAAACCACAATAGTGGTTTATAGATGGAAATCACAGGGCAACTGTCAAACATTGGGAAGAATAATTGCACTGACAGGGGCCCTTAATGCATAACAAAATTGGTATTTTAGGGCCAACTGGGGTTGTTAATTCTATTGTGCATAGGTCCAGAGATTTTTAGGGTTGTTTTGTGACCTACGGTTGCAAGGAAAGCCACCAAAGACTGTTATTTGCTATTGATCGCCTTCAAGAGACTGCTGAGAATCACCTAAAGCACAATCCAACTTGGTTTATAGGGTCTGAAATTAAATGGTATTGGTTTTATTTAGGTTTGTTTACCCCGCTTTTGTGGAGAAAAAGCACCCGGAATTCATGATACTACTATAAATTGTTGTGTAGGAGGTTGGAACAACCCTTATTTATTCCCAGAATGAAGGTTTGAGGCTGTTGGAGTGCCCAGGCCTTCTCTTTATGTCCATATATGTGCCCATAATTGTTTGTTAATGTCATTTCAACCTTAAAATTAAACCAAACATTTCTCAAAGCCTGCTTTTTTGTTGTTCGTCACTTTTCATAGGGATATTCGTGCCCAGAACTGCCTTTTAACCCTCCAATTTGGCCCAAATTTAGAGGTACGCCTGTCTGGTGATGGATAAGTGCACAAGGGTGCACAAGGGTGCCCAAGATGGTGAAATAGGGTTGCTTCATACCCTTTTTTACTGCCAAACAAGTTTGTTTGTGCCCATAATTCATGTGGATGGTACTATAAGGCATATGAATGAGATTTTAGGGTTGCTTTCACCCACAGATTTCTCATTTTCACAGCCATAATTGCAAAGACCGCCTCCTATTGCCATTGATCATCATATTTTATTGCTGCAATGTGCCCATATCTGAAAGTTGGCCTAATTATAGCGGATTTGAGATGCTTTACTGTTTGTTGTGACCTTTAGAATGCTCCCAAAGTGCTCAGATTTGTCCCTTTTATGCTCATACTTGATTCTAGAGTTGTTTATGCCCATAGGACTGCCCAACATTGCTCCTAGTGTG
>LPNX011102252.1:408685-421360 GCA_001517045.1 Pseudotsuga menziesii
TAAAAACGGACTCCCACACCCTAAAGGGAGAAACATCGGCATGGGCACCAAATGAAAATAAGGCGCTAACTAGGGTACCCATGTAAGGTGAGGCTCTACCACTCATACATGCCACTTCTATAGCAGCAAGAAGGTTCCATGACATAATAGAGTGGGTTCGTACCTAAGGATATAGTGACATGGACATAAGGTCATGAAAAATGCAAATGGTGGTGAACCTAACCTATATGCCAGTGTAGACGTTATACCTGAGATCAGTACAAACATGTCAATCCAAAGGCTGAAACGACGCTGAAAACGGTCTTCTACATCACAGATTATGTCAGAAACGGTCCAAAATGGTTAGAAACGGTCCAAAATGGTTAGAAACGGTCAAAACTATAGGAAAGGGGGTAAAAATTTTCAAATATTTGAAAATTTTTCTATAAATAGTAAAAAACAGAAATCATTTGAAACTTTTACCCATTGGAGCTCTGATTTTTAATTGCAAATTCTAGGAGATCCAGCCAGCGGAATTCACAACCTTTTCTTCTAGGTATTTACTCATGTTCTCAGCTTGCATTTCAATATAATTTTTACAAGTTTTCATGGTCAAATGAGGTTTTTAAGGCCAATTCTACATGAGCGCTGCAGCCCACGCGGGTATCGAAGCTTTTTCCGCGTATAGGGCTGGATATACGCGGAAAAGGGGCTAGAAACCGCGTACATACGTGGCTGTTTGCAAAACAGCCGCGTATGACGCCGCGCAAAAGGATTTACAAGAATCTAATGGACATTTGGTCAATTTCTCATGCAGGATGGTGCTAGAGTGGCGAGAACGCGAGCATGGTGAAGTAGAGGAAGCAGTAAGGGCCAACATAATGGCTCAACAAGCTCTAAGAAGATGTGTACTCTACAAGTTTTGGTGCCTAGGTGGCTTGAGGGCCAAACCAGGACTGCTACAGATGCTGGTAGACTATTGGGATCCAGACTCAGAGTCCTTCCGGATAGACGGTATGTCCCTCACCATTGAGGTGGAGGATATCTACTTTATCATAGGTCTATCTAGACGAGGGGAGGTGGTTAACCTCTGTTCCCAAGGTGGTGCAGGTCATGGGGTTACTATCGATGAGTACATAGCTGTGTACTGCTACCCAGATACTGAGACTGTGGGGAGCCAAGTTCCCACCAATGCTATATAGGTGTTGGGTCTAAAGGCCATACTACTAACGCTGGGCAGGATAGCAGGCTTAGCATCACTCCATCAGGCCTCTCGGCCACTGATGTTCTATGTGGTGGAGTGTATGACACCGACCATCTATGATTGGAGTACTTCACTACTGAGCAACATGAAACATCAGCTCAATGAGTGTAAGGAAGGTAGGATAAGGAACTTTGGGTTCATCAGCATTTTGAGCACATTCTTCTTCGAGCGTGTTCCAGGATTGAGCCCTAGAGTGGATGTTCCTCTCCACGGGGTTCGAGATCCGGCCCAACGACGTTGGGCAGATGCGATGCGCAGACTAGGGGGAGGTAGGTTGGCCAACCCCTATCCAGATGACTTTTTTCCATGGTGGCAACGACAGATTGTCACCATAGATGACTACCCCTATGCAAGGATAGATTTTTGGTGGGATCCGGACATGCCATTGCCACCAGGATCAGCATATGGAGACATAGGTAATGAATCTCGACCCTCACTCTTTTTAAAAATTTTGAAGTATTTAATTTTTTTGTGTTTTCTTGATTATATGGAATCAAAAAGACATGTTTTTGGGTGACAATACATAATGACATCTACCATTCATGTGCATATGTGGGACCACGACGACCAGAGGGATTCCCACGTCATAGATGGAGGGGAAGAGGAGACGATATCACCGGTGTGGATGCGGAGCGAATGCTCCAAAACATCCATACCAACTTCGTGCGACTAACTCATAGAGTTCCCATGGCACAAGTCGAGGACTTGCCTGAGGCTATGCAGAGACAGGTGGTGGGTGTACCATGCGCATGGGTGTGATTATTCCAGCGGCTAGCTAGAGCCGTAGTGACATATCATGATCACAACCCTCCTCCACCTCCACAGGACTAGACACCTGGGAGTGTATCTATTTTGTACTATCGTGTATATGATGGTGGATTTCAAAGCCCCAATTTTGTATTATGACACTATGTATTACCACATTTTTGTTGTATATAAAAAGTTTTATGGTGATCGGTTTATTTATTTACATGTGTAAAAATTGTGTTTATGATTAATTTATGATGAATGAAACAAATGCCAATCTAACACGTAGTTAGCATATTAGTCAGCAACTTGATTATAATTTCTTGGAATGTGTATATATGTTATATTCTCAAATTTCTGTTCTAACAATCTCACATGTAAGAATCTCCTCAATAATGTCGGATCTCTAACATGGTACAAACCATTTAGCTGTGACACTACTAACTATGAATCAAGACGTACCTCAAGAGAGAGAACACCATGCGAAATGGCATCCCGTAGAAGCTCGATAACGGCACTATATTCAGCAACATTGTTGGAAGATGGCCGTAGACATACACCTCCTGATGACAGTACTTGACCCATAGGAGTATACATCACCTAAGTAGCTGAGGCTGAGTGCTGAGTGTGACAGCTTGCACCATCTGCGAATCCTATGTAGGTGGAATATTCCATTGACATCTGCCACAAGAAACGGAAACTAATCACAAAGCCGATCACGATAAAAAAGACCTAACTATGCAAAAAAGCTGTACAATAATATACAACAAGCAGCCTTGGCTAAAGATCGTGCATAATATTTTTTGAGATAGAGCCCATTTCTAGGCTCCGCCAAGGCCTTCCCTTTGTAATCCACTAACTTGTAAGCACCCTTCTCTAACACACGCTTGACCACGTAAGGACCACGCCACATAGGATTGAACTTCCCTTCCCCTAAGGGTTCTTTCGATTGATCCCACAAAAGGACCAAGTCTCCCTCACTAAACACTCTCGGATGTACAGAATTATCATATTGGGCCTTTACGCGATGCTTATTAACCTCTAGAGTCACCAAGGCATCTCTACGCTGCTCATCGAGTTGCTCAAGGTGAACCAAACGCTCCTCCAAAGGCGAAGTGTCTGGTAAGAGTTCCACGACTAACTTCAACGAAGGAATTTTGCATTCAACTGGCAATATCGACTCTACTCCATGTACAAGCTGATATGGAGAAAAACTAGTGGCAGTCTTAACCGCGGTTTGATATGCCCACAAAGCAAGGTATAACATAATATGCCAATTCGTCTTGCTTTATGCGATGGCTCGTTGGAGAATGGACTTAAGTGATTTATTCACTGCTTCAACCTGTCCATTTGCTTGAGGATAGTAAGAAGAGGAATGCTCTTGCTTATACCCTAACTTGGATGCCAACTCTTCCATCATACGGTTCTGAAAGTGCGAGCCATGGTTAGTGACAAGCTGTCTCAGAATCCCGAACCGAGTAATGATTTGGTTGAATAAGAAGTGAGCGGCTGTCTCACCGTCGGATTTTACTGTAGGCATTGCCTCAGCCCATTTCATGAAGTAATCAACAGCCACTATGATATGATGGTGCCCCCCAGCTGAAGCTGGGTTTCAATCCATAAAATCGAGCCCCCACTTGGTGAAGGGACCAGCGGTGATAATAGGGTGTAACGGGACAGGTTTCGAGCACATATTACATGCGAACACCTAGCAAGGGTGGCACCTCTTGACCGCTTCAATACAATCCTTGAAGATCGACGGCTAGAAATAACCCGCTCTAAAAATCTTTTGAGATGTAGAAAGCCCAGATAAATGACCACCACATGCCCCTCCATGGAAATCATTAAGCACTACCTCAGCCTCATCATGAGTTAAACAACGTCGTAAAAGGGAATATACTCCACGGTGGTACAAAGTATTTTCCACTATGAGGTAGTTCTTGGAGACGTGATGTAATCGTCGTCGTTCATCTCGCGAGAGGTGAGTAGGGGTCCTCTGTGTTTGTAGATATACTATGATATCCCCATACCATGGGTCAGCCGTTGAGATTAAGAAAATGTGTTCATCAACGAATGTATCTTCACATACCAACTCCTCGGCCTCGCTCGAAAAATCCGATATGAGCTCTGCAAAGATTAAAGATTTCTTCGATTTTTCCAAAACAAATTCGAGATCAAACTCTTGCAGGATGACAATCCATTTATTATACTTTCCCCCAATCATCCTACGTGTGAGGATGAATTGAAACAGATTGACATGGGCCACAACCAAGGTCTGGTGAAGGTGAATATAATGTCTCAAACGCTGCACTGCATGTACGGTAGCCAAGGCAAGCTTCTCGACATGAGAATACCGAATCTCTGCGTCAATAAGGTTTCGGCTCAGATAATATATGACATGCTCCTGGAGCTCCTCATCCTCCTGAACCAAAACCATACCAATCGTCTCTAAAGACGCGGCAACATATAATAGGAAATCACGGCTATAATACAGAGGACTAATCACCGGGGCCGATGCTAGGGCTTGCTTAAGTGCATCGAAGGACTCCTGGGCTCGCTCATCCCATTCAAAGGGAGTATCCTTCTTTAGGAGACACATGAAACCTCTAGTGAAATTGGCAAAGTTGACAACAAATCTTCGTAGGAATTTTGCCATGCCTTGCAAACACTGAAGATGACGAATATTTCATGGGGGCAACAACTGAAGTATTGCCTCCACCTTCAAAGGGTCGACTCTTATACCCTCTTTCGAAACGATGAATCCTAACAAATGACCTGACTTCACACAAAAGATGCACTTATGAGGGTTTAATCTAACAACATAGTGCCAACACCTTTCGAATAGCAATATCAATTGATAAGAATGACGCATCCTCATGCGAGAATGAGCAGCGAGGTCATCCAAAAATTCTTCAATGATAGACTTGAGATTGTGGAAGATCAAGGTCATTTCCCGCTGAAACGTAGCTCCGGATTTTTTAAGGCCAAAAGGAATTTTTCGATACGCAAATGTTCCCCAAGGACAAATAAATGCGGTCTTGTGTTGGTCCTCGGGTTTAATTTGGATCTGATTATACCCGGAAAAACCGTCCATAAAGGAGAACACCTCGCTACCCGCACACTCATCCAAAATCTGATCTATAAACGGTGTGGGGAAGTTATCCTTAGGACATGCACGATTTAAATCACGGAAATCAGTGCATATACGGATCGCTCCTTGCTTCTTATCCACCGGAATGGGGTTTGAAACCCACTCCGTCAAGGGAACGAGATAGATGAAACCAGCTTTCAATAGCTTCTCTATCTCTGCCTTTATGGCGGGTGCTTTCCTAGGATTCACCGCGCATAAACGCTGTCAAACAGGATTAGCATTGGGGTAAGTCTTAATCTCATGTTCGACAATATGAGGGTCAATCCCCGGCATCTCATCGTAAGACGAAGCAAAAATATCACGAAATTCCTTGAATAGCTCGGTATACTCCAGAATCTCATCTTGGGAACAATCCGCCCCAATGTAGACATTCTCAATTGTACCAGGATTGCGAGAAATGTTGATAGGAATAGTTGACGATATGTTCGCCATGTTTCCATCATCCATCTGACCAGGAGAGCTTAAAGGAACCATAGGTCTACCAACTTTCTCACTAAGAATCTCCCTATAATCCTCATGCTCCAAAAGGTCAAGCTCTGGAAGGAAGTACAATCTATGATGAAGTTCCTCCCATGGTGGCTCAACTCCCGACATAGCCTTGATAATCACTTCATCCGAAGGGAAAACCGTATCAAGGTAGTCGTGGGCATGAGAAGACTGCACTGCCCATGCCGGCAGCACATAGGGGTCTTCCTCCTCCGTCCGCGAAGAGGAAGAACAAGGCTCTGCAGCAGACTGGAGATTAGCTTGGTAAGCTATCATCACTGCAGGCAACGGCAGGCTCATCTCAATGGCCTCACTCGAAGGACTCGGTGAAGGAAGAATCCAAGGATCTCCCATATGACTTGTGCGAAAAGGCACCGATCTTGTAGACGTCGGAGCACCATCGAAACTAGATCCTATCATAACGACGGGTGCAGGACAACTAAAGGTTCCCATGAGGGATGGATACATGCCTACACCCACACTCCCAGTTGCCGGCTGGGAATGTTCAAATTTTGGAACCGAAGCCTCTGAAGATGTAGTAACAGGTGGATTCTTGTATGTCATTTGATCAATCATTACAATCTTCCCGTTATGTGGAAAGCATACAACGCGAAACACGGAAGACGCAATGACTTGCATACTATACATCCAGTTTCTTCCCAGTAAGAGATTGTAGTCGAGGGGTGCATCAACCACCTCAACCTCTATCGCAATGGTCTTCCCTCCCAAACAGACTTTAAGGGAAGGAAGAATACCGTGTGGCCTAAATGATATCCCATCAAAAGCAGTTAACATGGTCGTAGATTTGGACAACTCAGGAGAACCGAGACCCTTCCAACAAGACAAAGACATCACAGAAGCACCAGCGCCCTCGTCAATCATAGTATGCTTGACGATCATATTAATACATTCCACATGCACCAAAAGGGACACATAGTAGGGCAAGCGAGGCTGATGTCCTATAGTTTCAAATTTGATCACTGAGGAAGAATCATCACCATTCACACCAAGAGCGGAAAGCAAAGCCTTCCTTTGCGACGGACAACTCTGAAGCACTTCCAATGCAGACATCGCACAAGGCGTATGGCCCAAGTCCTTGACAACTGAATAATTCTGGGCGGCTCGGGCATTTGGGTTATGCCCCGAATGCTTAAGTACCCCCTTAGGAATGCGAGGTGCAGCTTCAGGTTTATCCTCAAGTTTCTCAATGCGCAAAGGGGTTCCTGGTGGATCAGGTTCTTTGCCTGTGTTGGGTTGTGATGAAGTATAATCTTTCGCACGCGTCACAACTTTCATGGCACGGACCATATTAATGCACCCACAACCACTAGTCTCAGCTGGATCATCATCACTAGATTGATCATGGGACTTCGAGTTCATATTCTGGTTATGCAGTAAAGGGTTTAACACAGCTAGGCCCTATGCTATGAACTTCGAAGCTTCATCCATTCTAGGGCACAAGTAAGTGAGGTGATCGTCCTTACATAGCTTGCAAGGAAACTTAACCTTACGTTTACTCTGCTTGTCCCCCCCAGCATTTTTACCGTTCTTGTCATTATTATTGGCATTCTCGTTCTTATACCCACCCTTCTTCTTATTATTATTTTTACCCTTTTTTATATTCCGTCCGGGTTGCTGGTTACCCTTCTGGTCGGACGATTGCACAGCAAGTACATTCACCGTTTGGGTAGGCTGAGATGAAGTCGTAGCTTGTCTTGAGGCAGATTGGTTGATTGACAACTGAGCAACTTGTTTTGCAACCGAACCCACAATGCCATCGGCATGTGGTCTAGGTTTGACCTTGGGATCGAAACTAGAACGAGGAGCATTGGGTATAATCTCATATAACAAACCAGATTGAGCATAGATCAAGTGTAGTTCCTGCGCCCTAAATATTGCTTGTTCCTCATTCTACACTCCGGATGTGGAAACATCCTTCGCTATATATGGCAATAAACACTTGAGGAACCACTCAAGGAGGAACTCCGGAGGTATAAAGGCTTTAATTAATCTCTTCCGTCTACGCCACTCCTGAATATGATCAGAAAAATGGGTGGCTTTATCTTGTCGAAATGTCGACAAGAGTTCAGTACCAACATCATAGTGCACTGGTAGCTGGAAGTGATTAAGGAAATTCATCGCAAGGTCGTCGAACAAAGTAAAGGCACCCCTAGGTAACTCTATATACCATTTCGCCGCAGGCCCTGTAAGGGTGCGTTGAAATAGTCTCAAACGGACGGAGTCTTGATGCAAGGAATTGGAAGAGCACCATAGGTGGAATGTCGTAACGTGTTCGCTTGGATCCTCTAGGCTGGTTTTCCTTTGAACTTAGGTATGTCTGAAGGAAGCTTGGTAGGGACAGCCGGCCAAGCCGGGTCATGAGCCACAGGATCGTTTGTAAGTCTCGATAAGTCAGGTAGATTGAGTGTCGTGAGGAAAGGGAGCCTAGGATGATGAGTCCTATGGACCGCTCCCTGGTTCATATAGGATTGATTACCACCATGACCTTGGCCATAGTGACCTCCTCCTGTATGACCCATATAGGGTGGCGTGGAAGTACCATAATGAGGTGGACCTTGACTAGTAGGAGCTACAAAGCCGTAATTAGGAGAATAAGCAGCTTGTGAATACCCACCTCCATAAGGTGGAGAAACCTATCCATACTGCGTCCCATATTAGGGTCCATAGGTCATCGCTTGCGATGCCCCATGAGACACTCCATAGGTAGGGATATACATTCCAGAAGTAGGAATATACATACCGGAAGTAGGGATATATGTCATGGAAGTAGCAATCTGACCTCTAGAAACATGAACATAACCTCCCGAAACCACGGGTGGTATGTAGGCTTGAGACACAATTGGTCTAGTAATCACAGTACGGATCTGACTCATAGCTACGTGCCGACTCGAAGGACCATGTGAGAAAGGTGGAGGGTTTACATTTGAAGAACTCGAAAGCGAGGACGAATGAATCTCTGTAAGAATATATGTACTAGTGCCTATCGTCACTTGTCTGGAACCTGGTATCCCTATCGGATCACTAACTCTAGACCTAGGAGGTATATAAGATGGAGCTTCCACCACTGGGATGGAAGGTGCAATGTGACTAGTACTCCCAAACCTCTCCGCAAGGTAAGGCATGGTATTTCCCCCAGGCATAGTGCTAGGATCAAAGTCGGATTCAACATGAAATGTCAAATCGTGCATAGGAAAACCAGTTGTAGCATAACTACCGTAGCTAGTGCTAGGAGGGTCAAAGTGAGTCTCAGCATCATCCGACATTCCATATCAGTAACGTGTCAACGGGGAATCAGCCCTAGGGTGAGTAGGTCTATCATGCAAAGATCCTATCTAGGAAATCACAGGATCGAACTCAGCTAGGTCAGGTGAAGGATCGTATGTAGGAGTAAGTTCCCCATCGTCAATACGAACAGGAGGAGGTGGCTCGGGAATAATATCTAAATGATCCTCCATGGTGTGTGAATCAGTGTGTGACATAGTCCGCCTGGACAGTCTAGGCCCCTCTCCCAAAGGAGGAGGAGAAGTGGAAGGAAGAAGTCCTGCTAACCGATGAGAATGATGCGGAACCGCAACCGACTCCACAATGACTCAACAAAAAGCAAAGACTCTCTATTTACATAAACTCTAGGCCAACTAGCGTGCACAGAGCAATCATTAATAAAATCTAAAGACAAATGCAAGCAAAAAAAGGGCTAGATAAGTGAGCTCCCGAATGTGGTCGGTATGTCTCGCCTAGGAGAGGCTTGAGAGGCCCTTGTCACCACAAGCGGAGGTACGTAACCAATTATTGTGGTCCTCAGCTTCAACGCGTAAAGCGACTGTGCTGTCCGACCCCAACCTGGCCGGGACACATGCAGAATAACCTCTACAAGTACCCCCTCGATATCTTAGGTAAGGTCACTAAGGTCACCTCAATATAATCAAAGCTTAGGCGGACAGTCGCAGGCGGGATTGACCGTATGGGCAGGGTAGCAAAGCCCGAAACTCTCAAAAGAGCCCCCAGATATGAATACAATCCTGGCTATATCGCCGGTGCTACACAGTTACCAACCAGGGGTTATCCCAATCAACAACTTCTCACACTGCCTCGTGCTTAACTCCCTTTTGAGAGGAGGATCCTGAGAACGCTGGTTATATCAATGATTTCACACACTCCCTGGACAGACACCTAGTTGTTGTTGTTTAGTGATTTTGGAGAATTAACTTACAATGAACTATTCCAAGATCCTAAAACCTAAGCTTGTTGGTGCACCCTAGAAAAGAAAAGAGTGTAATTCATTTTAATTAGCGTTGATTTTAGTTGGCTTTATTACTCAAAAATAGGATATGGTCGTGCAACTAATGGTGTTATGACACAACAAGAAGCAAAATGGACACCTAACAGTCAATGCAAATGCATTGTGTCCATGAAAATAGGGTATGTGTACTACGTGTAATGCATAATTTCTTCTTCAAATGCTGAATGCAAATTTCCCTATATGAAGTCCTAACTATTACTCCAAATCAAATCTAGATCTAGTGCAAGTACAATGCAAAATGCAAAATGCAATGCATGATGATAAGCAAATGTTTTTGGATTTTTTGAAAATAAAGAGATACAAAAAGCAAAAGAATGATTCTACCCACCCCAGACTCTGCAAGCACACATAAACATCATTCCAGCAAAGCACTAAGGTAAAAGGACTCTAATGCACTAATCTCAAACAAAAAATCAAAGATGCCATGACAAGAACTTTCCTAAAAGAAAAAATTTAGGCTAAAAAAACATTTCTGGTAAGAAACAAAGGTATTAACAGATTCACGCAGTGCCAAAGGAGACTCAGCAACTAACAAAATTCACCCAGCAATCCACTATCTTCCACAAAAAGGTAAAAACCAGGGTATACGCGACTGTGCACAGTAAACCCGAGTGTATACGCGGAAATCCCAGGGGAAACCGCATGTATACGCGACTGTAAGTGACAAACCCGCGTATAGGAAGAAAAAGATGCACAAATCCAAGGCAAACAGATAGGCTAAGATTAAATTCACACCAATCTGACTCTACCAGGAATACATGCCCCCATACCCGACACAGAAACAAGAGAGAGAGAGCAATTCAAATACATTGAATGCCAAGAAATGAACCCCCAAAGGACAATTACTAGGAACTCCCCAGTGGAGTCGCCAATTCTGTTACGGAGAGAAATTCCTATGGCTTGGGGTACCACAACAGACAGCTAGACTCCAGAAATCAATCTTTCCCAATATGCAATAGAAATAAAATATCTAACACTAAAGGATCGAACCTCGTACCTTATTCCGGATGGTTGAAGTAGATCCCCGTTGAGCTTTCCAATCTTCAGCTTGAATTGATAGAATACTTCCTCAACAACAAGTAAACAATACAAGCATACTATATATCATGGTGTTAGATATATTCTAGCATATATAATCAATAATGTAAAAGCATTTGACATATTCCAATGGATACAATATTCATTCAAATACACATTACTGGACAGGAAAATATATTTCTATTAATATGAATCAGAGATTACAAGTGACAACCTTTGACGGCACGTTTGCGAACCGGAGAAACTGAATCCCCCACTTGGGACTCCACCACCTCAATCCTCCATCACTCAGATAACAAGATCACTAGCAAAAGGCAAGCTTGGGAAGAACACAACAGTGCTCCAAGGGACAAAGGGATGCAGACTCAAGTATAAGTTCTGGAAACAATGGACTATAGTTTCGTTACTCTCAATTCTCTCTTATGCTTTCAATGTCTCAAGGGGTTCCTTATATAGCTTTTCAAAGGGATACTGAAAGGTCGAATCCGTGCGATCTCAAGGCCTATGGAAGGCCAGGAGTCATATGAGTCGGATCCAAGTCAAGGAACGCTCCAAAAGGATTTGGATTATTCACACATCCTGATGTACGCGACTATAGGGGTTATATCCGCATATGTACATGGTTATCGAGGTAAAATCCACGTATATCACTTTTCTTATGTTTTTAGGGATGATCAAGGACACATCAAAAGATGAAAAGTGGTCCATAGGGGATAATGAGTCTGCAGCGGGACAGGGGAAGGCCATACAATGTGTGATTCACCTAGTGTGGTGAAATCCGCTATAACAGAATCCCAACAACTATTTAAAGGATCAAAGACAATCACTTTTCTCTTCTATTGAATAATCATAGAGTGACATGATGTTGCATATAACTGGATTTTAGTTGTGTTACTGGATCCACCACCGTAGTGTGTAGGATCCGCTAACAATTGCAACAGGTTGATCTACCTTAGCTACCAAACTAGGGATATGTGTTGTTTCGGCGAAAGGACTGTTAATGTTCAAAGGTGTTACTGAATCTGTAATACTTCTAGTTAATGCAATGCTTCTTGCAATGGGGACCATAAGAAGAGAGTTTGATCTATCTTGGCCAAACGAAATTGAAGGCTGGAACTGTTCATTTTGCAAACCAAGATCACTTGAATTGATTCCAGTCACTAAGGTAGAAAGAGTTGCCACACCTAGTTGTTTTCCCTCTGTTATATGATGGTCCAAGAGAAGTAGTAGACACAGATACAAATGTGAGAGGTTGTGTGAGGGGAATGTTTTGTTCATTTTCATTGCATATTCTCAATTTGGTAGATGTTATTTTCTAGGGCATGGGATTTCATGTATGTTTCTGATTAGTTTCAGATTAGTTTATCAGTAACTTTCTATGTGCAATGGTAGGGTGTTATAAAAGTTTGATTTACTTTATTGATTTGATTAGCTTACTCACACTTCTTTGTGTTGATAATTTTGATTGAATTATGAATTGCAGGGTTTGCTGGAGACTATGCATCTTTCTCTATCTAAGAAGTCCGAACTACCCATATTGAAAGATGTGAATGGTTTAATCAAGCGTTCAATATGGGAACTTTAACTTTACATAAATCCTAACAAATGAATGTGGTCTATATTTGATTTTTTAATATTATATTTTATTCATACATAAACAGTTCACATTTTTAGTTTGAGTGCTTATGT
>LPNX011102252.1:422357-437748 GCA_001517045.1 Pseudotsuga menziesii
GGCACACAAAATCTCATTGATATATATATTTAATCATAAAAGCCAATTGTGTGCACTAAACTTGAGCACAAAAAGTATAGATCTTTTGTAAAAAAAACTAAAGTGAATATTATGAGATTTGAACATGTATAGATCTAGGTACATAAACTAAATATATATGCAATGAGAATCAAATCAACAATCAAAACATTATGTAATAAATGGATAACATAAATTACTACATAAGAAACTTAGAACGGAAAAGAATAAAAATGATCAAGTTCATTGAATTGAAAGAGAGGTAGAGTACACTACTTAAAGGCAAGCAATTTGAATTAGGGGTAGAGTTCACTACTTAAAGGAAAGCAATTTGAATTAGGGGTAGAGTTCACTACTTAAAGGAAATCAATTTGAATTAGGGTTGAAGGGAATTGGAATTTGTCATGCTTGCATGAGGTGTGTTAGGCTTAACAAGAGCTAAAAAACCCTTAATTAGTCATGCTAACTCTATTAAACTAAGTTAGATCAAGTCTATACTAGTTAAATAATGGAGTGACTAGTTAATTGATGGAGTGTTGAATTAAGTGAGTGAAATCTCAGTTAAAAAATGAATGTTGAGTTAACTCACCAAAAATAACTAATTAATTCCATGAAGGTGAATTTTGGCATGAATGGTCTCACTTAGTCATGTTAACTATCATAAGCTGAGTTATACTAGCTCTAGACTTCACAACAACTAGTTATCTGAATAATTGTTTGCTTAATTGATTCAATATTTAGTTAAACTAAGAAGGAGTGCAAAACTCCTAATTAGGTCCATGAAATCGAATTAGGGTATGTAAGTTCAGTTTAGGAGTGAAGTTGCAATGGATCACCTAGTTACCAACTGAGACTAGCTACTAGTCATACAATATGATTGAGGAGTGCCCTCTTAAATTAAGGAAATAGTCCAACTAAGCTCAATTAGTGATTAGGGTTTGGGATGAGTGGTGGTTAGATGTCCCAGGTGACCAAAATGAGTGTGGTTTTCCCCCCAAGAGTCATAAAGATAAGTTCTAGGAGCCTATGAGAATTTTTTAGTTCTAACACCCCCTCATAATCCTAACTAGATGAAATAAGAAAATAAATGAGTCTCAGCAATTTGCAGTCATATTAGGTACTCATGCACAAAAAAGTATTCTCTGTAAATTGGGAAAAAAAACATAGGAAGAAAAACCACATAATAGAGAATGTGAAAAGAAGACTTTAAGGAGCCTCCTCAGAAAATGTCTTTACTCACAAAGAAGCTCTCAATTGGGTGAAATACTGCTTGACAAAGGGATTTTTGAAGATCCTTAGAAACCTTTGTGAACTCCTTCTTTTGAAGTGAATATAGTTCCCCTGATTTTGACAACGGTGTTGACTGTAGAGCACCTCTAACCTCTACTTTTTGGAATTCCCTGGAACTTTTGACCAATTTTATATTTTGGAAAAGGCCATGCCTTTTTTTACCCTTTTGACCTAGTTGGCCTTTTCTTCCTTAAGGTTCGATATGCTATTGCACGATATGATATAGCCTATCAGTCACTTTTTCTGCACTTGTTGCATTTATGAAGTTCTTTGTAAATAACATAACTTCTCTCTGGCCCTTATTTTTAATTGACAACTAAATTATTTTTCTATCCTTTATATTGTCTTGAGTTCTTCTCAAGTGATTTATGTCTCCATTGGGCATCCACAAACTACTTATATTTTACATTTTAGTCCTTCGGTTAACTTGGACTTGAGCATGCATTTTATTTATATGTTTGACAAAATGATTCTATATCATCACTCATTTGGACATGTTGAGTGAAAATCTATCATATCTAAAACACTAATTAGAATATTTTGATGCATAAATTCAATGATCACCGACAGAGTGTGTTCTCTAGAATGAAAAGGATATATAGAAGCATACCATACTGATATGTCGTAAGAGTTGTCAGGTAAAGAACTGTAAATGAAAAGGATATAGATTATTTACATATTTATTGGAATAATCTCCACCATTATATGTGTGAAGGATATTGATCCCCTTACCATATTGTTTCTCTACAAGAGCTTTAAAATATCGAAGAAAAGCAAACACATCAGCTTTGTGTTTTAAGAAGTAGACCCTTGTGTATATAGAGATGTAATCAATGAAGGTTAGAACTTAGTACATATATTTATTCATGCCATAACTTAATAAAACCATTAGAATGCATTAACAAAGCTAGAGTAGGAGTTTTAAGCAAAAACTTTGAAAAAACATACAATTTATTTTTGTGATAAACTTTTCTAGGTGAAATATTTCATTTTTTTTTTGGTTAAATCTACCAACAGGAGTCGCTTTTCCAATGGTGTTCCAATGCTTCTATGAAACATTTGACACATGAAGGTGATGATCAATAGACGCTTTGTATTAACCTTCCGTCGGTAGTGTCATGACTCTGACACTTCAACCCATTAGACGACCGATGGTTCATGTGTCGGTAGGAGTCGAAAATTCGATGCTTTCTAGATAAAAAAACCAATGGCGTCGCCATGCCTTCGACACTTTTGTCCGTCAAAAGGCCGACCCTTCAAGTGTTGGAGGGCATCAGATTTTCGATGGTTTATGCAATTTTTGATTGACACTTTGAAAGAGAAAATTGTCGAATAGGTGACACCATTGTGTGCTGGATCTTCGACCCACTGTGGTAGCATGTCAAAGATCCAATGTTATGCCACCAAAGGAAAAAAAAAGTCAATGTGTCGAAGATGCGACAGACAAGTGTCAAAATTTAGACATGCAAGGCATTGGATTTTGGATTGAAATTCTGTTGTGCTACCTGTCTGCGCACATAGCTGTAGATCCTTTTCTCTGATGCACTTAGGGATACAAATCCATTAAACAAGAATGTCTGCTAATTCTAGCTCAAGAGCCTAATCCTCCAATGTATACTCAATAATCTCTACTTCAAGTCTAGCTCTAGAGTCTTACGAAGAGTCTAACCAAGAATGTAACCTACATACTGTAACATCCCCGACCCTCTGACCGATGAAGAGCACGCTACCATGGCCTCAACCATTCGGGAAACCAACCCCATGAACATGTGCATATATATGAAAATGAAATGCTGAAACAAAATGCGTTGAAGTAGAACATACACAGATACAAGTATTTTTCATACACAGTGGAAGCAACATACATTCATACAAGCATTCAACATGTTCATCATAATCATTAACATAAAATAGGATTGCAGGAGTAAAATATACAAGACTACTTATCTTATAAAGAACTTGTTTCGCAACCAGCTACATCGTTGCAACGTTCCACCCAACCATAGGCCAACGTGCTCCTTAATCTCTTAGCAACGCTGCCACCCCCGAGATGGGCATGATTCTCTAATGAATAAGGAACAAGCAGGCTTACACATAGCCAAGGATACACAAAAAATAGCCAAGCCAACACCGTTGGGTTTATCAGGACATCAACAAGATAGCCAAGCCAACATGGTCATGTTTATCAGGCCATCCAGGAGTTGGGAAAGGCCAAATGCTAAGCTGGTGAGCCCATTACAAAGCTAGGAACACCTATACCAGAACTAGCCTGACTTCTAAGACACCCACACACTCCCAACACAAGGAATCAGTCCCTTCTTTGCTACACAGTCCCTCAGGCCCTGACTTTCCTTCCAATGCTATTCAGGGGTTGTGGAGAAGAAAGCCATCCCTCTAGCTCTGTCTGTGTGGTTTCCAAGTACAACAGGTTTATCAAGCAAACTAATCCCCCATCCCTGCTCCACAGGCCGCACTGGGGAAGAAGATACAGACTCTCAACCTGTGCTTGAGGGAAAATTGCACCAAACCCCAAAATACAGAGGGAAAACACGCCAGATTCCACTCTGTGGAAAAATGTGAATGACAACCGATAAGCGGCTCCCCTCCTGGCTGCGTGAGATCAAACAGAATAGATGCATGTGCGTGAAAATGAACAGACTCCCATCCCAAAAATGTAAAGAAGACCCCAACAAAACACACTATAACGTAAGGGGGACCACAGCAACCCACGAATCAGTCTGCGAGGAAAGTATACACCCACTCCATCTGCAAAATCCATAGAGGAAAACTGCGTGAGTAAAACCAGGAAAATCCGGTGCGTGGGAACGAGCAAGACTCCTACTCCTGCGTGAGTGTTTCGGCACCGTCGTGGAGAGAGTGGAGTGTCCGTTGGAGTGATGGCAGTGGTTTTTGCTTGCCATCGTGAGGTCAACCACGCTGGTGGAGTGTGCATGTGGGCAAGGACTGACAGTCTTTCCACACTCCACTCCCAGCCATAACTGCCCAAAATAACAGCAACATTCTTTAATGGTGGTAGTTGGGTAAGACAAGAGAAGGTGGCACATGTCGTTTTCCCCCATTGCCCAAGGTTTGACATCCCCCACCCTTATCCTTGTGAAAACCATGCCCCTTCTCAATTTAGTTGCCACGAACATAGCTGGTTGGGGTTCATTTTAATTAAAGATGCATATTTACATGATGAAAAAACTTAATATATGCCGTATACCACGATAGAACATCGGCAACAATTCCATTCACCGAAACATAACACAACGAAATTGATGGCAGGGATTTTTCCTTTAGCTCCACACCATGATTCATTACAATATATACATCATGTATGTTTAATGCAACGGGGTCAAAACCGGGGTGTTACACATACAACTTGGATACCTTATTTTATATCCCTATTATAGACTCGATACAGATCCCATACATTCTTTATACAGACTCAATACCGGCTCGATACATATTCTATACATACTCATTACCGACTACTTTTATGTCACTATCTCAACCAAATTACTATATCGATCCAATAGGTTGTCTTTCCTATTTTATCAACACATAATGGGAGGCCCTATTGGCCTGACTTACAAATATTCCTTCACACGCGTGGTTTTCGACGGTTCCAGCCAATCTTGTACCCATGATCATTATGTCCCGTCGCTTTCTCAGTATTATGACTTACTGTAGTTCTTTGACCGTTATACTATTTACACACCTTCTTCTGCTGATATTATGTTGTACAATCTTGTGTCATATTCTATCTTTATGTCACAACTTACTTATCTGGCGTAAATTCTTCCTCCAGTTCCTTCTCCTCTTCTTCTTCTTCTTTTTAACTTCCTCTGTCGCATCTTCCTTCCCCTTATCCTTTATGTTGATTCCTCAGTCGCCTCTGCCTCCTCTTCTCCTTTATGTTCTTCTCCATACTTAGGAATAATTCTGCATGAATTCTGCCCTATTATCTCTAGGCCCAACAAAGGTTGTATGGTAAGCGGTGTAGTAATGTGAGAAAGTGATAATGTAGGTGGATTGGGTGTTCGGTAATAGAATGAATTATTATAATAAACTAGTAGAATGAGTACTGGGTGGATACGTTGGAATGACATTTTCCTATAAAATTCATCATTGTAAACACACAAAATCGCAGTGAAATCCTTAGATTGTAAAATTCATCATTGTAAAAACACAAAATCGCAATAAAAACCCAATATTAATAAATTTGATATCTGAAAAAACATCACTGTAAACAATTTAAATGATCCAAAACAAGAATTGAATCCATATACTTACATTTCACCAAGACAAAATGGGAGACCTGTGGAAGAATAGAAAACATCACCACTGCCACTTTGGATCCCTTCCCTCTATAGATTGAGATCGAGTTAAAGTTCCAACTCTGCTTCACCCAATTCTAGTCCCAGATTCACTTAAAGATCCTCTAGTTATAGATCGAGTTTAGCGAGTCTCCCCTTCACACATGGAATCATGTTTCAACACTATCTTGTGTCTCTGAATCCATCTACAATTTTACAATTTACTAAATTCTAACATTGCAGATGGATTCAGAGACCCCCTAGAATTTAGTAAATTGTAAATTTTCATTGTTGAACTAACACCACTAAAAATGACCAAATAAATGACCAATTTATATGTGGTCATTTTTATTTTAGTTCTTATCTCATGACCAAATTGGTCATTTATCTTGGTCATTTTTAGTTAGATGACTTAAAATCTATCAATTATGGTCATTTATCCCTTGAAAAAACCATCGTGAGCAAGTTTTTGGGTCTCCTGGTCACTTATCCCTCATTTTGTACTAGTGATTGAACTAGTGTAGATTTTAATGGATGAATTGTTGTAAGCATGTGATGATCCTCATACCTTGTTAACTTATTTGATTTTTTAATATACTTAGGTTTCATTTGCTATGTTGAAGTTGTATCCTTTTCATGGAACATATTTTCATACAACACCCAATCGATGCATTACTACACTTCAATTCGTCCATTGGAAGATTTGGAAGGATGCACATAACATAGCTTTAAGTGATGCCTCTTTTGACAAATTGAATGATCAACTAATTGTGGTCACCATCCGTATTTTGCAGATCCCACAAGTGATATTGAATGTGCTTTTATGAATATTTGGTTCAACATGAACCATGATAAAACATTTTTACAACCACACACAACATCCCTATATAACTTAAACAAAACATATCTACCCTATTGTTTGATTGATCTTGTGTTTGATAGAAAAGTATGGTCATCGGTAATGGTTAAGAATTCAAAGAAAATGTACAGAAACATTTTTTTAACCTGAGATCACTACTTGAGCTATTACGGCCAAGAAAATAGTAAAGAAGGTAGATGTATTGAAGAAGAAAAATGATAGTGAACACTTTAGAGTCTATCTCCAATGCTATTGTTGTCCACGTTGTTGTAATCCTAAAACTACCTGTCATACTTACAAAAATTGTTCCTAGTATGGCTTAGTTTTTGGGTAACAACCTAAATGAATGCTTAGATATAGAAGTTGAATTCTTGTAGGGAAACATCCCCAACAAACCATGGGTGTTTAAGATTCTAATCAAACTTATAACCAAGTTCATCGATCAAGCCACTTAAAAATGGTTAGATACCAATCTCATGAGGTCAATGGTAGATAAATCCTCCCCTCTTACTGCTACTGACCTATTTATTTACGAGTTGGTGGATTTTGTTTTAAATCATGACTTTAACTAAGTGGAGGAGACACTAAATAATTTTTAGGCATTTGATAATATCAAATCCATGGTCCTAGTCATCAACATTGATGATGAGTAACATATATCCACTTTAGATGTTCCAGGGGTATTAGTACATCATGAGGTCACATGACTGACTTAGTTAGGAGTGGGTACATATAATTTAGACTCCAAGGTTACTACCAAAACAACATATGTGGGGAAATTTGTAAGCAATGAGAAACCTTTAGAGGATATAGAGATAGAACACACTAGGAGCAATGCCACAATAAGAGTAAATGGGGATGAGGCCCCACATAAACCCCATACGCTTGAATGATGTCAAGGGGACGTGGGTTGTAAATTTGATATTGAATGGAAGAGGATGAAGGTGAAGAAACTAATGAGAAAATTTCAATAAGTTCTCCTCCCTCATAACCATTGTTGGACATATATCTCACTCATGGGACATATCAAGTAGCTTGTACAGGACCTTGAACATTGTCAAGTGATGTCACAGATCTGCTAATAACAACAAACATGGTCCTTAAACCTTAGAGGCAATTGAATAATTTTCATTGAAGCTCGACCATTCATGTTGAATTCAAGTAGAGGATAAGGCCCAAACATTAGATCAATCCAACTTGTCCATAGGAAGTGCCCAATTACTGAACTAGATGTTAGCCACCCACCAAGATACTCAACTTGTGGAACTTTAGCAATATTCCACCTCATAGTTTGTACACATGATTTGAATATTTTCAAATGAGGTTGATAAAAGGATATCTGAAGTGGAGAAGGACCAGGAAGCATTGTCAGGTTGTCAACTAGTAGTTAGAATTCCAACTTGTTGAGGTTACTGCTAGAATGACATGCCATATAGTAAGATAAATAGGCAATGGAATATGTTTAAGTATGGTTGAAGGGAGTTTGGACTAAGTTGCATGCAAAGGATTCCAAAATATCAAGTACCATCTCTATCGCCCATCTAAGGAAAGTGTGGAATTATTGTGTTCATCCTAAAGGTAGATTTGTGTCAATGTTTAGGAATTGAAAGTTTAGCTTGAAGCCACACAAACCCAAGTGAGTAAAAAACACATGGAACTCATGGACCAATTTCCACCTTTGATTATCAAAGTGAATGCAACTCGTCCACACTTCCACATGGTTATATTGAAAAGTTGAAGCATTTTTACCATTTTGCAAAATATTGGATGGGTTTCTGAGAAAAGAGTAGAATCCACTGGAGGGGTTTCATAATCAAATATATAAGATGTTCATTAATGCCCATTCCCTTACAAATTGTTATAAACCAAATACCTATCAAGAAACATGTCAATTATTCCAAGATTCAGGATGAGAATGATCAACTAAATGCTTTGCATGAATCCAAAGTCATAGATAAAAAGGCCATCTCTGAGTTCCTCCCTATGGACCAATCCACTTAATTGTCACTTCAAAATTTGTACTCCTTGGAAGATCCAGAGTGAGTATCGTTAGAAAAGACAAAACCCTCCATTCAAGATAGTGAGCAAGGACACAAATTCATTATAGGTGCCTCTATAATGTTAGTCAAATAGAAAGCATAAGTGAAGGAAATCCATGCATTTCGTGACACAGCTATATCACTTGTCCTTAAGTTGGCCCCTTCATTTGAAGGATCGACACAACAACAATTATGACTCAAGGATGAGTGAATGGTTGTGGCCAAGGGTTCTTGTTGTCCCCTTTGTTCTTGAATGAACTCTATATAAGATGGAATGTTTTTAAGAAGAATTGGGATTTGTATAGGAGATGCAACAAAGTTGTAGAAAGGACATAGTTCAAATCAACTGATAATAGTTAGAGGGAATTGTTAATGAACTAAGATGGATGAACTTAGGTTTCCTTATTCCCATATTTAACCATATTAACACGGTCAATGTTAACAACCTATATTTTATAAAAACACATGAAAGATAAAGGAAATGGGTTAGCTAATGAATGTTGGTTGTCTAATAGTAGTTAGTGGATGTGGGTGGTAAATATTTTAAAGTTTGTAGGAATCATCATGAATGATTTATGGCTATGGGAGGAGGTTTTCTTGTGATGTATGAGGATTAATTATAGTTGTAGTTTGAATATATGAATAAAATAATGATTTTTTGGAAGACCCCTTTTATTTTACTATGCAATGTGTTTAAATGTTGCACATGATTTATCATTTCTGCTCAAAAGGTTATAATGGTTTCTATGTTGCATATGTTGCCTAATGATATTTATTTTGCATAAATATTATTTAAATGTTAAGAAGATAGCATGATTGAAGTTGAATTCATACTTTAATATTTTTTTGCATTTTTTCATGGTCTTGATTATGTTTTGGGTGAGACCTTCTTCTTGGAGGATTGAAAATTATATCACATCTAAACTACATTGGATCTTTGTTGGCCTTTGCATAAGAAACCTGGTCTCAAAACAAGTTATATAACTTGAAGAGAACACGAAATTGTTCTCATTTTTTTTGCAGTCAATTTTAATAGCTAGTTTTACTTTCATTTCAAAAAAAGTGTTTATTGGTGGCACAATTTTTCTAATTGAGTCATTTTTTTGGGATTTTGAAATTTCTTGGTCATAAAAAAAATTATATTTTTTATTTACAAATGTGTTTTTTCAAATTTTAAATTTTTACAAAAAAGATAAACATTTAGTAGCTACTTATAATGGAAAAAAATACATATTTTCATTTTTTTAACATTTATAAGCTACTTAGAATGAAAAATATATACATTTTGGAAGTTTTCTCTTGAACTTTTTTCTTAAATAAGCCATTTTTTGGGGCAATTTTGTTAAAAATTTGAGAAAATAAGGATAAACCATTTTTAAATTTTTAGCTATTTTATGTATAAAAATGATACTAACTAACATTATTTTCCATAAAGTGATGATTCACATAAATTCAACAAAAGATATACCATATATTTGTAAAAAAATATAATATTTACTCTCAAAATAAAATCTTAAGTGAAAACATTACCAAAATATCTTATGAAAAATTCGTGAAGTTTGATATTTTCCTCACCCACATAAAAGTAATAAAAATATTAAAAATGTCTTTTAATAAAAAAATATACTTAAAAATAAAAAATAAAAAAATTACAATAAACGATAAAACCTATATCACAACATTTAAATACCATAAAAAACAAATACAAAACCTAGCATCATAAAATTAAATTTAAAACATAAATGAAACAAATATAATACATATGACATAAAATTAAATTTCAAATCAATAAAATATAAAACATGTAATATATAATATAATTTCAAAACAATATATGAAAAACAATATAATAAGGTCCCATGGGATGGTGTACCGGTCAGTCTAGAAGTACGTAACTCAATAGGCGTATGTTCGATTCTGGCGGAAGTATGTAACCCAACAGATCTATATTTGATTCTGGCAATGTCTTGACACAAAAAATAAGTTCAAGGGAGGAATGAATGTTACCCTCCCACCCAAGTTCTACTCTTGTAAGTGACATGATGCTCTTGTGGAGCCCTTTGTAATAAATGTTGTGAATGATGAGCTGACCATACCTTGATTCAATTTGAATATCAGGTATTGGTATTTTCCGTGGAGTAGCCCTCTAACAAATGGTGAACCACATTTGAAAAAAAAAGGCCCAACACTTTCATGTGTGAAAAAAATATAATAAAAAAATGGTTAAGTTTTATAAAGTGTTAAAGGTATGTTTCAGAGTTTTTTTGTGTATAAGGAGAGGATCTTGATGATGACATGATTATGGCAATGGTGCCACCCCTTAAGTTCTTGAAGCACCACTTGAAGTAGTGGTGGAGTGGTGCTTAAGGGGTGGCACAATTCTCAGAATCACCCCACCTTAAGACCTTCCTCCTTAACTCATTAAACTTACCATTTACAAAGTGAGATTTTGTGTTTTGAATTTTTTTTTTAACAATAATGTGTTATAATATTAACATTTTTAAATGGTTATGATTTGTTTTGTTTATATTGTTTTTTAATATTTTGTCATAATTCTAACATTTATTTGGTTAGTTTTTTTATTGTTTTTAAATACTTTGTTATAGTAATAATATTTACTTATTTTTATCATTTGTATTATTTTATTTTATAGTTTTTTGTGTTTTATTTGTTTATTATTTGTATTTTTAAATGCTTGGTTATGATTTTAAATTGTAATGCATTTTCTTTTTTGTAATTTAGTTGCATCTTAATGTTTTTTATCTTTATTTTTTTGTTTTTTAATAAATTTTAATGCGTTTTATGTTATAACAAGTTACACAACTTGATGAGAACTCCACATCGTTCTCATTTTTTTCGGGGTCAATTTTAATAGTTGTTTTTACCTCAATTTCAAAAAGTGTGTATAGTGCTAGCACCATTTTTCATTTTGGACCATTTAATAGCTAGTAATAATATAATAGATATATATTTTCAAATTATTTTAACATTTAAAATCTAGTTAGAATGAAAAATATATACATTTTGAAATGTTTTCTTAAAATTTTTCTTTTAATTAACCTATTTTTGAAGGAAACTTTGTAAAAAAATGTGAAAAAATAAAGACATTTCAAACCAACAACATGAAATTAACCAAGAATATCAAGAACTCATTTTAATAATAAATATACTTTTAAAAAAATTTAAAAGTTTACAATAAGTTTTAAAAACCATATCAAAATATTTAAGTATCACACTTAAACATTAAAATATATATAATATATAATATATAATTAAATTTGAAAATAATATGATAAAAAGATAATATTTTTTTTAAAGTTTTTATGGAAAGCTTTTAATTTTAATTTAAGAAATAATAATATAATAATAAAATAGGTAAGAAAAAAGAAAATAGAATTAAAAACAAAATACATAATATAACATATATGAAATAATTATAAGTTTTTTGTGGTTAAGGCCTTAAAACAGCATGATTCTCTAAATGCCCTCCTATAAAGACTACTCCACTACCATTTACATTGATGCTTAAGGGGTAGTGCCATTCCTAGAACCACGCCCCTTAAGACCTTACTCCATTCCCATAAAAGCACACAAAATACCTTACTACCAATATCCAATATGTGTATATATGGTACTAAATTTTGTTTTTTTATTTTTTTTCAATATTTTATTATTACATTAATTTTTTTCATTTGTTTTTTTAATATATTTTGTTTAAAATTTATTTATTTTTAAATATTTGTTATTACATTAATTTTTTTTATTTGTTTTTTTTAATATTTTGTTATAATAAATTTTGTTTTTAATTATATTGGTGTTACATTATTTTTTTTCCTTTGTTTTTTACTATTTTTTATTATAGTAATTTTCTTTTTACTTCTTGTTTATTGTTTTTTAATTTTTTTGTTATTATAATAATTTTTATTTTATTTATATGGAAAGAATGATTCAATAATTTTTTAATCATTTTTGTTTAATATAATGCAAGTTTTATATAATGTTACTAAGAAGTTTAATAAATACAATTTTAAATTATAATAAAATGATATAATTATGTTTTTTCAAAATGATAGTATCAATTTTTAATTTGGGGCTTGATTTTAAGGTTATTGTAAATAACAATAATTATTGTTTTCATCCATATCCACATTTTTAAACCAAAAAAAATGTGGTGTTATCGGTAGCACCACTTTTTGATTTGGAGGTGTTTTTTGATGTTTATTCACAAAAATATGAGTTTTTATTGCTAGAGTTCTCATTTTGAGTATAAAGTTCTTTTCAAGTTGTATAACATGTTTCAACCTATTGCCAATCAGAACCATAATTTTCTTAAAGTGCAGAAGCCTTCGTGAATCTTACTAATTCTTTAATTTCCAACCATAAAATGTTTGGTGATATTTTTTAAGAGTATTGAAATTTGTAAGGATTTTATATAGTTTCTAGACAATTTTGGTGATGTTTAGAATAAAATATTTTTATCTTGTGGAAATTGGGAGTGAATCCACAGACATAGGTAAAAAGTATTATCAAGGTAGATAGAGAGAATCACTTTTTCAAATGAACATTTCCTGTATTTTAAGCTCTCGATCTAGATTTTAGGAGCACGATCAAGAATTTGTATAAACTCTTGATTAAGTGATTTTAATGGTAAAGTCAAACCCTTGATTGACGGTTTGGATGGGTTAAAAAATGCTCAATCGAGCACTAATATTAAAAGAGGTTGATTGATCTCTAGAATTTAGTCCAACTCTTTGATCAAGCTGCCGACTATAAAGACTTGACCAGTCGACACACCCACGGAGGGCATGGGTATGAGGATTAAATAGATGGATAAAACTAGTAGCTCGATCCAACTATCATTCAAATTATCGCTCCATCAACGATTTTGGGACAATTATATATCCTGATCGAGCTACTTTTTTATCTATGAAAAAATATAGTTGTATTTTATTTGCACATGAATTTTTTCCTAAAAAAGTTATTAACTCGATTGAGTTATTTATTTTTATATATGAAAAAAATAGATTTATGTTTTTGCAAAGATATTTGTCGAATGGAAGAAACCCTCAGTTTTGATAGTTCAAAACTTGCATAAATTTCTCGGTTGATATTTTTGAAGGGCTTGATTGAGCTCAATCGAGCACTTAACTGACCCACTTATTCCAAAATTTTCTGAAGTTGCAACTTGCAAGGGTGAAATCCATTCATATTTTTCATCTTAGGTCGTGGAGTTAAGGTTAGTGGATTTCTCGATGAACACTTTATCATATGATATATCATTTTCATACTTTCAAATTCATGTTTTATTTATTTTATTTAATTTCTTTTAAAACTTACACTGGATTTTTTTCTCAAAATATGAAATATGCTCAAAGAAAAATGAGTATCATAAAAATACAAAACTGAAAAATTATAAAAAAAAATGTCATTTATGTGAGGCTTGGTATTTAAAAGGGTATTTTTGTTTTTTCAATTTATTTAAATAATTTGAAAGACTTTATGGATTAGCCGTTAAATTTGGATTAGGGTTTTCGATCCCATACTATTGTAATGTAAACATAAAAGATAATAAAATGAGATAGAGAGTGGAGAAACTCTAAAGAATGCTATATTTCCTAATTTTGGGTTACTAGTGTAAATCTCTATGTAATTGGGGTGTGAGCCATTGGTAATTGTTGTGTTTTAGATTATGTTTGAAATTTTTTTCTTCATACATGTTTATCAAAGTCCTTCATTTGGTATCAGATACATGTTATTAGTTTTAGGGGATTCCTTTGTTTCTAGGGTTTATATGATCCTATGAAGATCAAGCGTATCTTAGGTCTGCGATAAACTTGTGTCGGAGTGTGAGCCTTGGGCAATGAATATTATGCAAGGAAAATGAAAAGAATATTACGAGGAAAGAGAGAAAAATGATTCAACTCTACCTCACAAAATTAGTGTCTTTGAATGTTTCTGGAAAAGATAATGCAAAACATTTGTCAAATAAGTTGCAGACCTTTTATTAGGACCAAGGTCCCTAGTAAACAAGTTATTTATTCTAAATAAGTTGTTTCATATTAGGATGGAGGATTCTAACAACATGATAGATCATCTAAATGTATTTAATAATATAACAACTCAAGTGTTCTAACATGGAGGAAGAAGATACGAATATTACCTTGCTATGTGCTTTGCCATACTCTTCGAATACTTTAGTTGTAGAAATTGGTAGTGCCACTAAATCAATGTTAAAGTTTGAGCACGTTGTTCCATTGTTGCTATCAAAGGAAATGAGGACTAAATCCATGGATGGTTTGATCAATGACGCTTTATCTATGAGAGATCATTCCCAAGAGAGAAACAAAAGGTTTTTCTGGGGGGGGATCTAAGTCTAGAGGGAGATTTAAATATCTTGGAAAGCTTAAAAATAAACGTTGGAAATGTGGTAAAACTGCACATTATAAGTAAATTTTCATATATAAGAATGTTGATAAAGAAAAGGTGTCTAATGATGCCCCTTCCATAAAAAAACCTCTGTAGACGAAGGAGGTGATGTGTACTTTCCATCTACAAGTACACATGCAAATCATGATGCATGGTTGATTGAACCAAGTGCTTCATTTGATATGAATCCTCACATGGGGTGGTTTTGCTTATATGAAAAGTAAAATGGAGGTGATGTTTACTTGGAGATGATTCATAATGAAAATCATAGGATTTGGAAGGGTCAAGCTAATTCTCTAATATGGAAGGATTAAACTCTTCCTAAGGTTTTGCACATTCCAAATTTGGCTAGAAATAATACACACACACACACACACACACACACACACACACATACATACATACATACATGTATGTATGTATGTATGTGTGTGTGT
>LPNX011102252.1:437789-455590 GCA_001517045.1 Pseudotsuga menziesii
ATTGTTAGGAATCACTTTCATTGATGGGTGTACTAGTTCTATTATCTAGAGGATATAACCAATGTAGAAAATATGACACCTATTGTCCCTGTAGACAAGAAAATTCCATGACATCAAATAATGGGACATATTAGAGAGAAGAGCCTTCAATATTTACATGGTAAATGTGTAGTTGAAGGTATTTTTTATTCCTCATTAAATTTAGTTTTCTGTGAACATTGCATATAGGGTAAATAGAATTAGGTATGATTCCCATGTAGTGATACAAGAGAAAAATGAATCTTTGATTCAATACATAGTGATCTATTTGGACATGTTCATGTTCCATCACTAGGTAAATATATGTATTATGTTTCATTCATTGATGATTTCTTGAGGAGCACATCGCTCTATTTCCTGCATAGAAAATATGATTTTTTTTAGTAAATTAAAGAGTTTAAAGATATTCTAGAAAACTAGGTAGAAAATAAAATAAAAGTTTTCAGGATAGATAATTGTGGATATTTTTCTGATAATGAGATTGAGGAATTTTGGACGAAGTGTGGAATAGTAAGGAAAAACAATAATGCATACACACCTCAACAAAATGGAGTTTTATAAATGATGAACATGACATTGATGGATAAGGCAAGGAGTATTCTCATTGGTGTAGGGTTATCACATGAATTCTAAGCCAAAGCAGTGGATAATGCATGTTAATTGGTAAATCAATAAGCTACATCAACATTGATTGACCAAATTCCACATGAAGCATGGATTGGTAAAAGATACTTTGTTAAACATATCATAGTTAAAAATCCTTCTTTTGGTTGGGATGCTTATGTGCATGTTCTAAAGGAAAATAAGAGTAAGTTGGATAATAAAGTAGAAAAATGTATCTATATTAGTTATAAAGATGGTATAAAAGGTTATCAAATTTGGATCCCAATAACTAAGAATATTTTTTATACTTTGGATGTTGTATTTATAGAGGTTAGAGTTCCTACCAATAAAAAATCCCAACTCAAAGAAGAACTTAATAATATAGAGTTTGTGTTGGAGAGTGATGAATATGAATCAATAGAAAATGATGGACTAGAAGAGGATGAACCTCAAGTTCCATCCTTCAGGAGATTAGTTCGTGAACTAAGGAATCTAGAAATGGTATATCCCACTTGATTTCCACTTTAATTTTCCTTTTTCTATTACTTACAGTGATCCTATATCTATTAGGGAGGAATTGGATTCAAAGTATACAAAACTTTGGAATAAGGCCATGGTTGAAGAAAAAGACATCTGGGATAAAAATAAGAATTGGGATTAAGTTGAGTTATCAACTAGAAAAAAACCTATTGGTAGAAAATTGGTGTTTAAGAAGAAGTTGGATGCAAAAGGTAAGGTGGAGAAGTACGAATCTCACCAAGTAACTAAGGGTTATTCCCAGATGGAGGGAATTGAATTTGGTAATATTTATCTCCTATTGCTAAATTAACTTCTATTTGTTTTATCTTGTCTATTGTTTCTAATTTTGATCTTGAAGTAGAGAAGATGGTTGTGAAGACAAAATTTTTGCATGGTGATTTGGAAGAACAAATATATATGGAACAACCATAGGGTTTTTTAGTGAAAGGAAAGAAGGAGATAGTTTTCAAGATGAACAACTTCTTATATCGATTAAAACAATCACCAACAATATGGTATCAAAATTTTGACACTTATATATTGGGACTTGGTTTCTCAAGAAGAAAACATGATCACTGTGTGCAATCCAAGAATTTCGGTGATGATTTTATTTATGTCATTTTGTATGTTGATGATATGTTTCTAATATAAAATAACAATGAAATTTAAAGGGATGAGAATTCACAGGAAAAATGGTTATTAATGACCAAATATGGAGTTTTCTATGTGGTGGATTCCAAAAAAAGTCGACGTTTCGAGCCTCCTGCTATAGCTCTTCATCAGGATAAAGACATTTGTCAAGTTAAGGATAGAGACAATGCTCCTAATAAATAGAAATTAAACAATTAATTTTAATGGTTGTAGGTAACCATAAATATTTCAATAGGTCAATTCTTGAACCTTGGAAGCCACTTTCTACTAAATATCAAGACATCATATCTATTAGGGTACAAAGAAACCTAATTTCCTTAACAGATATGATGGAATGATCCTTAGTAGAATGTGGATTTCAAGCATTAATAATTGACCTATTGAAAATATGTATGCTCAACTACTACCATTAAATTTTTTTGTGCGATTTGTATTTATTGGAAATCTTATCTATATTCTCAGCTTCAAAAATATCTTTCTCCCGATGAAGAGCAATAGGAGTGGGCTTGAAAAATTGACAAATTAAGGAATGCATCATAACAAACTCCATATTTGGTCATTGATAGTAATGAAATTAACAAGGATGTCAAAGCATAGTTGTATTCTATGCTTGATATGAAATATATTGGTTCTACAAGTATTATTTTAGGAATGGAAATTAAAAGAGCTCGAGCCAATATAATACTCCGGTTAAGTTAAAGGAAATAGGTTAAGATAGTACCAGAAAGGTTTAATATGCATGAATGTAAACCAATAAAGATCCCTATTCGTGCAGGTGAAAAGTTATTTACAGATCAGTGTCTCAAAACTTAAGAAGAGGTAGAATACATTTCACGTGTTCCCTATGCTAGTGCCATTGGAAATTCGATATATTTTATGGTCTCTGTGAGACTAGACATTTCCTATGTAGTGGGAGTTTTGAGAAGATGTATATGAAAAAAAGGAAGGAACAATACACAACAATAAAAAGGGCCTTTAGATATTTGTGTGGCACTTCAAATTATGCAATTTGCTGCCAATGAAGGTCTACACTTCACAGGGATACAAATATACAAGTTTTTATTGATGCAGAATGGGTTGGAGATCTTGACCACTGAGAATATACAAGTGGTTATGTTTTTAACTTATTTAGTGGAGCAATCACTTGGATGAGTAAGAGGTAGGGGTAGCTACATTTCCAACTACATGACCAAAACACATGGAAACCACTCATAGAAGTAAGGAATCCATATGGTTAGAAAGATTGTGTTTAGGTATTGGTTTTCTTTAGGAAGCAATGATGATAGGTTGTGATAAGTCAACTACAATTTTTCTAGAAAGAAACCTTGTTTATCTTTCCAAGACAAAGCATATTGATATTCAATACCATTTTGTTAGAGACATGGTTGAGTAGAATAAGTACTATTGGAGAAGGATTATACCCAGAAAAATATTATAGATTCATTGACAAAAGACATTGTTGTCATTGCTTTAACACTCACACATGTGAAAATGGGTGTACTACCAACTTTGAGAAGCCGATGTAGGACTCATGCAAGAGATTAGCTCTCATATCTCTAGTGTGTGTGTGAATGTGGTAAAGGCTAGTAAAAGTAATTAAAATCTAAAGTGATTTAGGATAAAATTATAAAATGGTCCTAAATGTTCATGCATGCAAGCCATAAGAAAAAATGAATGCGGGTAACAGTAAAAGACAGTGATAGAAATTTGATTCACTTTTTTCACACCAGATTGTAAAATTATGAAATATAAATGTTTTTATTAATTAAATGTGGACATTACATGAGTGGAGAATACCTCAAATAAGTGGCCCCTTGCAGCCGATGATGAGTGTTGTTCTCCAATGTCCGAACAATCTAGTTTCCTGCACAAGGCCACAATGGTGCCATATCTCAACCGGGTAGACAAAGTGAGAGGTAACTAAGGATTACAGACTTCTGATAAATTTCAACAGAGTAACAATGCTTAATGGGATCATGATGAATGAGGGAATCTACCCTTGTATTTATAGGAATTTCCCATGGTTTTTTTACCCAAAGTATTGTTTTGTGGTACTACAGGTAACATGACCATTGGTTTTATGTGAACCATGGTATTTTTCTATGGTATTGGTATTTTCCCTCTTTTTAAATTTTTTTTTAGATGTTTTTTCCCCTGTTTTTTCATTTTTTCTTTTGTATTTTTGGGGAATATTTTCTTATTTTTAATGGGGAAATAAATATTTTTCTTCAAATGTGGTAAAAAATCTAGGCTTTTGGGTTGGTGGAGGCCAAAAATTAGAAAAATAAGTGTGAAGGTATGATGACCAAGGTAGTGAGCTAGGTGAACAAATTTATGGTGTTAACAAACCTATTAATACTAAAAATTTCTCTTAGTGTAGAGAACCAATGGGAATTGCTTCCATTTACAGTTAATTTCATGGTTTCTTCCCCTTTGAACCCCTATTTCAAACAATAAAACAAGTGGGATAATATTGGAAATGTGTTGTAGTCTTTGTAGGTTCCTAGAGCAAGGGGGGTCTAGGGGGCATAGGGGGATCCCCATTGGGGGTTCAGGGGAAACACCATTCAAGTAATTGTTTGGTCCATTTTGAGTTGGTTTTATCCCATTGTTTTGCGAGCCATCATAAACCAATTCTAGTTAAGGAAATGGAGTTGTAAAACCTAGGTTAGGGTTTTGGATGCTATAATATTTTATTTCAAAAAACATAATACAATGAGATAGAGAGTGGAGAAACTCTCAGGAATCTAGTGTAAATCATTATCTAATGTGTGTGTGAGCCATTTATAATTGTTATATGTTTTAGATTATGTTTGGTATTGTTTTCTTTACAAATGTTTATCAAATTTATTTACTTAAATGCAAATTTGGCACATTAAATGACACTAATATTTTTTTTAAAATAATATCGTTAGAAATAAAACACAATTAGCTACAAGTTTCTTTTTCAATGCACATCAAAATTCACAAGGTTTATTTGAGTTTTGGAAACTTCAATCTAAAGGATATGAAAAATACCAAATTGTCATTTCCACTTTCATTGAAAATTTCTACCCATGTTCCTCCCTTGGGAAAAAGATTTTTGAGAAAATGGAAATACGAGAATCTTTTTTTTTTGAAAAAACATAAAAAATTAGTCCATGGGATAAATTTCACTCCTAAAATTTTTCCATGATTACTTATCTATTGTTCTTGGTAATGGTAATGGAATGATTAAAATCATGCAATTTAGTACATAAATGAGGCTTATCCATCTCTATGACCATGAACAAGGCATCAAAAGCATCCCCCATGACATCCATAAGGGATATTTGGTCTAAATTTGGTCTCCACCAGACAATACATCTAGGCACCATTAAGAAGTATTGTGCAACGCAATTGGTATTAATTCCTTGAGAGTGTTGGGGGATGAAATTAGAGGCCTTGGCCCTGAAGGCTAATTCTCATAATTGATGGCCATGGAAGAGATCTTAAACAACCACACGTGATTTATGTAGGCGAGTTTTAGACTATGTGTAGGAATGTGATCATCATTAGGAGGAATTTCCCACCACAATAAATTTATGCAGAGATATTATTCTTTTGATTTTTTTTATTTTCATAGTGACACATATCATAATTTTAGAATAAAACATACTATTGTTTAGATACTATAAGTTTTGATGGACTTAACCATTTAAGTCTTCTACATGCAACAACACATGCATGCAGGAAGACCTTCCTTGTTGATTCTAGTTTAACACTCCCTCTCAACGAGGAAGGGATTCGATAGAAACCCCAAATTACCCCCAAACTTCACAAAACTCTATATGTGAAGTGACTTGATGAAAATTTCCACCACCTGCTCATCTATCTATATGTACTCCAACCGAATGGTTCCTCTCTGAACATAATCTCTTAAGAAGTGGTACCTGATGTCTATGTGTTTTCTCCTGTCATGAAACAATGGATTCTTAGATAACTTGATGCCACTCTGATTGTCATAGTGAACTACTGTATCCTCTATCTCACACTCGAACAACCCTGCAAGTAACTCCCTCATCCACATACCCTCACAAGCAGCCATGCTGGATTTCATGTACAAGTGCAACTGACTTTGGCTTCCTACTGAACCAAGAGACAACCCTTGATCCAATGCTGGAAAAGAAACTTGAAGTACTCTTTCGATCCTCTACACATCCTGCATAGTCAACATCTATGAATCCTGCTAACTATAAACTCCTCGTGCACTCATAAACCAATCCAAATTCCATTGTACCTTCGATGTAGCAAAGTATATGCTTTGTAGCTATCCAATGCACTCTCTGAGGGTCCACTATGAATTGAATAAAAGAGTTGACTGCAAAGCTGATATCTGGTCGAGTGTTGACCAGATACATAAGTGATGTGATAAGCTGATGATATAAGGTAGGATTAAATATGTCTGATCCTGATGCATCAATCTTCTTTTGGTTGGAAACTAGAGGTATGTCCATAGCTTGCAATCCTCCACCCTGAATCTCTTCAAGATCTCAATTGCATACTTCCCCTATCCAATGAAGAAGAATCTATTTGTCTGCCAAACCTCCAATCCTAGAAAGCAATGCATTAGCCCAAGGTATTTCATCTCAAAATCCATTGCAAGGTTGGAATTTTAGTCTCCAATCAGCCTCTCATATCCTGTCAAAAGAGATCATCCACATATAAGTCCAGTATGAGAGGCACCCCACCTGTGAAGAAGTACTAGTTGTGGTCAGCCTCACTCCATTGAAATCCCATCTCCCATAGATAGATGTCAATCCTCGAGTACCATGATCGAGGTTCCTTCTTGATCTCGTAAAGAGCTCTATGCAGTCTGCATACATGCGTCACCCTATTCTCCACATCAAAACCCTATGGATTCTCAATATATACCTCATCCTTTATCACTCCATTGAGGAAGGAAGTCTTGGCATCCATCTGATGGACACACCAACCCATCTCAGCTGCTAGTGATATAATGGACCGAATGGAAGAATACTTGGAAACAGAGGCGAAGGTCTCCTCATAATCAATACCCTCCTTATGTGAAAACCCTTTTGCCATGAAGAATTATTTGTACTTCTCCACTCTTCCTTCTGCTGCATGTTTCAGCTTGTAGATCCATATGGATCCCACCACCATTTTCCCTTGTGTCCTCGAAACAACTTCCCATACCTGGTTTTTCATAATGGATTCATACTCCTAAACCATAGCCTCCTTCCACACATCATATTGTGCAGCCTCCCTAAAGCTGGAAGGTCCATAGTTAATCAACTCTTTCATTAGTTCCATGTAACTAAGCCTCTTTGTTGGTACACTCCGTCTAAAATATATATGTCGAGAATCAACCTTCCTGGAATCCTGTACTGTGGACCTAAACCACTTAGGCCTTGGCCCAGTGTTAAGCTTATGTAGATGTTGGATATCTGTCTCCTAATGCAACTCATCCTTCAATTCAATGACTATAGGATCTTGTCCACCTGACTCCCTCTAACCATTAGAACTTGTGCTCTTTGTCTGTACCTATCTCTGTACATATGGTTCCTTCAACTTGACCCCAAACTCTTATGTTGGTTGTTGCACTGTTGGTGAGTCAAAATATCTTCGCAATGCCCTGTCCTCATTGAACTAGAAATCCCTTCTCACATTAATCCTCCTACGAGTAGGAATGTAAACTCTATGTCCCTTCGAAATCTCATTGTACCCAACAAGTAACCCCTCCTCTTCAAAAGGGTCCAGCTTCTTCCTATTGTCAGCATGAACATGACAATAGCAGACATTTCCGAATATGCGAATGTGACTCACATTTGTTCTTGTTCTTGTGAATACCTCCTTTGGTGTCTTCCTCCCCAAAGATGTGTGGGGACAACTGTTCTGAACGTATATTGCAGTCCTGTATGCCTTGACCCAGAGTAATAGTGGTAATCCCTGATCAAATAGCATGGCCTTGGCTACTCCAACCCTACTTCTGTTCTTCTGCTATGCAACTCCATTCTGCTGTGGGGTATGGGGCAAATTGTGCTCCTTCTTGATCCCCTCAGCTGAAAAATACTCCATGAACTCATTGGAAGTGTACTCAACCTTGTTTTCTGTCCTCAACACCTGAATCTTATTTCCTGTTTGGTTCTCCACGAAATTCTTGAACTCTCAAAACCTCTCAAATACATGTGACTTGGCCTTCAGGAAATAGATCCGGGTCTTCCTAAAATAGTCATCAATGAAGGATACATAGTCCAAGGGTTCCTTAGAATGCACCAAGTCCAAGGGCTCCTTAGACTTGTGCTCACTCTATGGGAAAGGAGTCCCGATGTTCTTCCCCAAAGAACAACCCTTCCATTCGTTATGCTTCTCCTCCTGTACCTGAGGAACTCCAATGACAGCCTATCTCAAGTGCCTCAGTGCTCCATGGTGTAATTTTTCCATCCTCCTATGCCAGAACTCACCCCAACTGTTGTTGTTGCTGCTAAATAGAGCCTTTGTAGGCTCAAAATGTAGTCTACACACTTTCTCACTCCTCTTGCCAATCACCCGATCGCATCTCCTATATAACCCCTTGGGATTGACATACACTCTATGGTCTTAGAACTTCACCTGATATCCCTTGTCCTCCAGAGTGGAGAATGATATGAGGTTCTTGGTCAATCCTGGAACATATAACACATCAGAAAAAATGAGGGGTTTTCTAGACTCCCTCTAAAATGAAATAGTGCCATGTGCCTGCCCCTGATACTGTGCATCATCACCCAACTCAACGTGGATCCCTATTCCACCCTCTTGCAAGTCTATGAAGAATCTCTTCTATCAATTCATGTGACTAGATTCTCCAATGTCAATGTACCATATACTTATCCCTATGGCACTTTCCATTAAATCTATCAAGAAAAACTCCTCATCGAAGTTCCTGCTGAACTCATCCACCTTTGTAGATCCAACCATTTGGGTGTTACTCTTCTTCTTCTTGTCTGGGCACTGGGAGGAAAAGTGTCCCTTCTTGTGGTAGGTAAAACACTTGACTTTTGAAATGTCAAGGTTCTTCTTACCATCCTTCTTGCTCTTTTCCTTACCCTTTCTCTTTCCTATAAGGGCTAGAGCCTCCTCATCCACCATTTTTGGGGCACTGTTGGATGAGCCTGGTCCTTGAACCATGCAAGTCTCCTCCTACAAAAAGTCATTCAATAGTCTCTACTAATTAGGGAGATTCTCCCCAGCCACAAAACCCTTGACAAAGGTGTCCCATGGCTTAGAGAATCCATTGAGCGCCATCCTAACTAGCCCCTCATCCACTTTCTTAGAGCCAACAACTCCAATCTCATCCTTGATCCTTGTGAGCCTTGTGAGATAAGGCACCACTCCTTCTCCCTTTTCCATATTGGTGTTGCACATCCTCTCTTGCAACACCATCTTCTAGTTATCATTATTGCTTTGGTACAGACTCTCCAAATCCATCCACATATTTGTTGCGGTCTTATTACTAGAAAGGTGAGGGACTATATGGTCCTTCACTCCATCCATGATAATCAACATGTATCTAGAATCAATCTTCTCCCAAGTTTCTAAATCTGCCAGATTTGTGGGTGCAACCTTCATGGACTCAATGTGCTCCTATGCATCACTGACGTACATGATCCTTGTGATCCTTTATTTCCATGTAGGAAAGTTCTGAGCACCCTGGAGTCTTTCCTCCACTCTCAACTGCATGGCCATAGTGAAGTTACATCTCAAACCCTAGATCTCCAATCTAAATTTGTGTATTCAATAGATATGTCCGTGATCTATCACTGCTGCTGCAAATCTCTCATCTTTAGCTCACAAGAGCTCTGATACCATGTAAAAATTTTCCTTTAATATTCAAACTAGGGCTAACGGTGGATGTGGAATATCTATTGATAACCACACGTGAATATATTTTATAGTATGCAATTGAATATAAAAATGAGAAATAAATCACAACATCACATCACAATATTGACACTATTATTTTGGGTATGGAAGCCCCCGAAAAAACCCAACATGGGAAAATTGGTGCAGCAGTCAATTATAGATTTTATTATGAGAAAATATGGAATGTTACAATCATTGCAAATTCACTCAAACCTGGAGAATGAATCTACATAGCAGAATCACTGGGAAAATACCAGCTAAACCTCAACACCCTCATGTGTGAGTGTACGAACCAGCTATACGAAACTCAGTGATCCTGAATACAAGTGTGTGTTTCCTCTCCACCAATTGATCTCTATTTTATAACTTTAGCTAAAGCGAAAACCCTAATTTCACTTTCACTTTAACTAGTGTTTCACTAAAGTTAATTTAGATCACTTTAATTTATTTTCCAAAGTAAACTTAGGAAAATTAAATTAAATACAATTGGTTTCCTAATTTAAGTCTTTTGCATGCAAGAATACCTTCCTTGTTGCTGCTACCCAAAAGCCTATATTTTTTACCACATTTGAAGAAAAATATTTATTTCCCCATTAAAAATAAGAAAATATTCCCCTATAATACAAAAAACAAAAACAAAAAGGGAAAAAAACATCTAAAAATTTAAAAAAAAGAGGGAAAATACCAATACCATAGAAAAATACCATGGGTCACATAAAACATATGGTCATGTTACCTGTAGAACCATAAAACAATACTTTGGGTAAAAAAAACCACGGGAAACCATACATTGGTAAGAAATTCCTATAAATTCAAGGATGGAGGCCCTCGTTCATCATGATCCCATTAAGCATTGTTACTTAGCCAAAATTTCTCAGAATCCTGTAAACCTTTGTTACCTCTCACTCTGTCTACACGATTGTGGTATGTCACCATTGTAGCCTTGTGCGAGAGACTAGATTGTTCGGGCATTGTAGAACAACACTCACCGTCGGTTGCAAGGGACCACTTATTTTAGGTATTCTCCACTCATGTACTGTCCACATTTAATTAATAAAAAGGTTTCTATTTCATAATTTTACAATTTGGTGTGTAAAAAATGAATCAAGTTTCTATCAATCTCTTTTACTGTTACCCACATTCATTTTTGCTTACGGCTTGCATGCATGAACATTTAGGACCATTTCCTAAGTTTATCCTAGATCGGTTTAGATTTGACTAAATTTTACTAGTATTTACCACAATCACACACACACTAGAGCTGCAAGAGCTAATCTCTTGTATGAGTGCTACCGCGACTTCTCAAAGTTGGTAGTACACCCAATTTTACATGTGTGAGAGTTAAAGCACTCACAACAAGGTCTTTTGTCAATGATTCTATAATATTCTTCAAGGTATAATCCTTGTCCAATAGTACTTTATTCTACTCAACCATGTTTCTAACAAAATGGTATTGAATATTAATATACTTTGTCTTGGAAAGATAAACAAGGTTCTTTTCCTGAAACAATACACTTGACTCGTCACAACCTATGCTCACTGCTTCCTCAATAAAACCAATACCTAAACACAATATTTGCAACCATATGGATTCCTTACTTCTATGAGTGGATTCCACGTGTTTTTGTCATTTAGTTGGTAATGTAACTACCCCTACCTCTTACTCATCCAAGTGATTGCTCCACTAAATAATTTAAAAGCACAACCACTTGTAGATTTTCAGTGGTCAAGATCTCCAGTCAAGATCTCCATCCCATTCTGCATCAATAAAAACTTGTATATTTGTATCCCTGTGAAGTGTAGGACTTCATTGGTAGCATATTGCATAATTTAAAGTGCCACAGAAATATCTAAAGACCCTTTCTATTTTTCTCCAGCATTCCTTCCCTAGTTTACACATACATCTTCTCAAAACTCCCACTACATAGGAAATGTATGATCTCACATAGACCATAGCATATACCGAATTTCTAGTGGCACTAGCATAGGGAACACGTGAAATGTCTTCACCTCTTCTTGAGTTTTGAGACACTGATATGCAAATAAATTTTCACCTACAAGAATAGGTATATTTATTGATTTACATTCCTACATATTAAACCATTATGATACTATCTTAACCTATTTCCTCTAACTTAAATAGAGTATTGTATTGGCTTGATCTCTTTTAATTTCCATTCCCAAAATAATATTTATAGAACCCATATATTTCATATCAAACATAGAAGAGAACCGTGCTTTGACATCCTTGTTAATTTCACTATTATTGGTGACCAAATATGGAGTTTATTATGATGCATTCCTTAATTTGTTGACTTTTCAAGCCTACTCCTGTGGTTCTTCATAAGGAGAGAGACATTTTTCAAGCTGAGAATAGAGATAAGATTTCCAATAAATACAAATCGCACAAATTTTAATGCTAGTAGTTGAGCATAAATATATTCAATAGGTCAATTATTAATGCTTGGAAGCCACGTTCTACTAAGGATCGTTCCATCATATCAATTAAGGAAATTAGGGTTCTTTGTACCCTAATAGAGACTATGTATTGATAGTTAGTAGAAAGTGGCTTCCAAGATTCAAGAATTGACCTATTGAAAAGATTTACGGTTAGGTACTACCATTAAAATTAATTGTGTAATTTATATTTATTAGGAACCTTTTCTCTATCCTTAGCTTGAAAAATGTCTTTATCCTCATAAAGAGCCATAGGAGTAGGCTCGAAAAGTTGACAAGTTTTGGAATGCACCACATAGAAAACTCCATATTTGGTCATTGATAACCATTATTCCTGTGAATTCTCATCCCTTTAAATTTTATTGTTATTTTTGATTAGCAACATATCATCAACATACAGGACGACATAAATAAAATCATCACTGACATGCTTGGATTTCACACAATGCTCATCTTTTATTCTTGAGAAACGAAGTCCCGATATATAAATCTCAAGATTTTGATGCCTGCACATTCTTGGTGACTTTTTTAATCCATAAAGGAACTTCTTTAGCTTGCAAACTAGCTCCTTCTTTCCCTTCACTACAAAAACCTATGGTTGTTCCATACAGATTTTTTTTCCAAATCACCATAAAAAAATGTTGTCTTCAGATCCATATTCTCTACTTCAAGATCAAAAGTAGAAACAATAGACAAGATAAAACAAACAGAAGTTAATTTATAAATAGGAGAAAAATATCACCAAAGTCAATTCCCTCCACCTAGGAATAAACCTTAGTTAATTGGTGAGATTTGTACTTCTCAACCTTGCCTTTTGCATCCAGCTTCTTCTTAAACACCAATTTTTTACGAATAAGTTTTTTCCCAGTTGATAACTCAACTTAATGCCAAGTTTTATTTTTATCCAAGACATATGTTTCTTCAACCATGGACTGATTCCAAATTTTTATATCCTATGAATCCACTTCCTCCCTAATAGATATAGGATCATCGTAAGTAATAGAAAAATAAAAATTAAAGTGGAATTCAAGTGGGATATACCATTTTAGTTTCCTTTTTTCACGAACTAATATCCTAAAGGATGGAACTTGAGTTTCTTCCTCTTCTAGTTCATCTTTTTCTATTGATTCATATTCATCACTCTCCAACTCAAAATCTATATTATTAAGTTCTTCTTTGGGTTGGAATTTTTGTTTGGGAGGAAATCTAACCTCTCTAAATACAACATCCAAAGTATAAAAAATATTCTTAGTTATTAGTCTCCAAAGCTGATAACCTTTTCTGCCATCTTTATAACCAATATAGATACATTTTTCAGCTTTATTATTAGTTATTTTCCTTTAGAACATGTACATAAGCATCCCAACGAAAATCTTTGAGATGTTTAAGAGAAGAATTTTTAACTCTAATATGTTTAAGAGAGGAATTTTTACCAATCCATGCTTCATGTAGAATTTTGTCAACCGATGTTGATGTAGCTTATTGATTTACCAAGTAACATGCATTATCCACCGCTTTTTCCCAGAATCTCGTGATAACCCTACACCAATGAGGATACTCCTTGCCTTATCCATCAATGTCATGTTCATCATTTATACAACTCCATTTTGTTGAGGTGTGTATGCATTAGTTTTTTTCCTTACTATTCCACACTTCATACAAAATTCCTCAATCTCATTATCACAAAACTCTCCACGATTATCTATCCTCGACACTTCTATTTTATTTTCTTCCTAGTTTTGTAGAATATCTTTAAACTCTTTAATTTACTAAAAAAACTTAGATTTATTATGCGGGAGATAGAGCCATGTGTTCCTCAAGAAATCATCAATGAATGAAACATAATACATAGATTTACCTAGTGATGGAACATGAACATGTCCAAATAGATCACTATGTATTGAATCAAAGATTCGGTTTTCTCTTGTAGCACTACATGGAAATGACACCTAATTCTATTTACCCCTTATGCAATGTTCATAGAAATCAAAATTAATGAGGAATCAAAACCTTTAAATAACATTTACCATATAAATATTGAAGACCCTTCTTTCTAACATGTCCCATTCTTTGATGTCATGGATTTTTTTTGTCTACATGGACAATAGGTGTTATATTTTCTACATTGGTTATACCCTCTAGATAATAGAACTAGTAAACCCATCAATGAAAGTGATTCCTAACAACTGGCACAAAGTTCCATTATGAACTCCACACATCAACACTGTTTATCCTCGAACCTTCTTCCATGTTTCCTTTTCAAATATAGCGAGAATACTTTCATCACCTATATTACATATAGATATTATTTCTAGCCAAATTTGGAATGTACAAAACCCCAGGAAGAGTTTAATCCTTCCATATTATAGCATTATCTTGACCCTTCCAAATCCTATGATTTTGATTATGAATCATCTCCCAAGTAAATATCACCTCCATTTTACTTTTCATATTAGAAAAACCACCCCATATAAGGGGGATTCATATCAAATGAAGAACTTGATTCAATCAACCAAACATCATGATTTGCATGTGGGTGTGTGCAATATGTTGAGGTACCTTTTAGATGCAATCCTACTTTTAGGAAACACGCTCATGATACATAAAAACACAATCCGCTCACATTATGTAATGCTTAGTTTGGTTAAGCTCGAGCTTGGCATGCCATATGACATGTAGGATAGGCTAAGAAAAATGTGCATGCATTTTATAGTTACAAGATGAGCACATGTATGGAGAAGCAAAATGTGCATGCATTATGGAGAAGAAAAATGCGCACGCATTTTGGAGAAGCAAAATGTGCACATGTTTTAGAGAATAGAAATGTGCACGCATTATGGAGAACCACAAAAAATGGTTTTGGTGATTGGATAGGGAAATGAATAAAAACAATAGTTTGCATAATCAAGACTTAGGACCTATAGTAATATTTTAGCATCACCACGAACAACATCTCAAACAACCATGCCTAACCTCCCAAGAGCATAATTTTTCTTTGTGTTGTAATATGGACACCATTAGGAGGATTTAAGAACTAAGTATGGGTCATAGTCCCTTGACCATGCTGGGTGAAGGAAACTCAATACTTATGCTCTAAAGGTAGTTTTTAAGGCTTTAGGTCCATGTACAAGGCATTGAACCTGCACATAGGACCTTCGTATGTGATATTTTGCATCTAAGAGTGAATATGTAGTGCATTAGAATTCTCTTAGCACTAGAAACATATCCATATACATGGTTGAGGGAGGAAACCTTGTCCTTAGGCCCTAAAGGAATCCTATAGAAATATAGGTCAATGAACAACACCTTGAACAAGCAAACATGATCTCTTAAGGGTATCCTCAACCTTTAAGTTGGGATATGGCCATGGTTGGAATTGTTTTAGCATTAGATATGGAGGATAAGGTGTTAATCATGGTTGGTACATAAAGCTTTAATTTTAGGTTGTAAGCCAACTTTTAGGGCTCAAGGTCAATGAACAACACCTTGAATCACCATAGATGACCTCTCAAGTTGATAGTTTTGTTTTGAATGGGGATATGGAGACCATTAGGGTTTTCTAAGTACTATGTATGTGTCTTAGGACCTTAGGCACAATAAGGGGAGGAAACCTAGGCCTTATCCCCTAGAAGATGCTTCTAGCCATTTAGAGCCAAGAATGATGTGTTGAAAAACCTCAATAGAGACTTCCATGGTATCCTTTACATTGAAATGGGGATATTAGTTCCTTTAGAACATTGTTAGCACTAAGTACATATATTAGACCCCTTGACATGGGTGGAGGGAAACACTTGGTCCTTAGGCATTAAAGGATTTTGTTAACCATTTAGGGCCAAAATTGATGCCTCCAACCACTACACATGACATTGAAAGTGAATTCTTTGAATATTAATGGGGATATTCATGCCATCATTATTCGTTCAGCACTAGGTTTTCATCTCAAGGCCATGGACATGGTCATTGGAGGAAATTATGGCCTTAGGCCCTGACTAAAGCTTTTATGCATCTAGGGATAGGAAGGATTCCTTAAAAAATCATACATGGAATCTCATAGGTATATTTGGACTTTGAATATGGATGTTAGGGGAATTAGGTGGTTTTGAGCAGCAAATATGGGACCTAGGAAACATGATTGAGGGAATATGCTCATGCATTTGGCCATAATGAAATATTTGAGTCACCCATGTTAATTAACAATTTCTTGAAGCACCACACATGACCTACTCAAGGTATTCTTAGTATCCAAGAAAATATGCACACTCCTTTAAGAGGTTTTGAGCATTAGATATGGGTATTAAGGCCTCAACATGGTTAAGGGAGTAAATCCAAGACTCGATCCCGAAAGAATATTTCTGGCATCTATAGCTATGCATGGGCCTTACTCACTATCCCTCTATTCCTTACTCACTAGCCCTCCTTGCCTCTGTATTTCCATCTCTTTCTATCTCTATGTGTATGTGTGTGTCTTTCCACCCTCCCTCTCTCATAACTTCCCTCTCTCTCTATCTATCTCTATGTCTGCATGTGTCCCTCCCTCACTCCCCATCTCTCAGAACCTCTCTCCACCTTCTTTATACCTCCCTCACTATCCCTCCCTATATGAATCTATCTCTATTTCTCCCCCCTCTTCCATCTCTCATTGTTTCCCACCCCTCCCCCCCTCTCTCTATATGTATATATGTGTGTGTTTGTGTGTGTATCCCTCCCTAATTCTACCTCTCTCATAATCTATCTCCACCTTCTCTATACCTACCTCACTATCCATCCCTCCACCAATCTTTCTCTATCACTCACCCTCCCCCCTTTCTCTATCGCTCACCCCTCCCCCTCTCTCTCCCACACAATCTCTTTCTCTCTCTCTCTCTCTTTCTGTGTGTGTGTGTGCCCCTCCCCCTTCTCTCTCTCTCTCTATATATATATATCTATGTGTGTCTCACTCCCTCACCCCCCATCTCTCATAATCTCTATACACCTTCTATATACCTCCCTCGCTATCCCCCCTCTCTCTTTGTCATGCACCCCTCCCTCCCTCTATCAAACACAATCTCTCTCTCTCTCTCTCTCTCTCTCTCTACCTGTGTGTGTGTGTCACTCATCCCTCTCTCTATATATCTATGTGTGTGTGTCTCTCCCTCACTTCTGATATCTCATAACCTTTCTCTGACTTTTCTATACGTCCCTCAGTATCCTTCCCTCCATCACTCTCTCTCTATTTCTCACCCCTCCCCCTCTCCCATTAACGCTCACCCATCCCTCTCTATCCCACATAATTTCTCTCTCTCTCCCTCTCTTTGTGTGTGTGTGTGTGTCCCCCCTCTCTCACAAACTCCCTCTATCTCTCCCTCTCTCTCCACCTTCTAATTACCTCTCTCTATCAATATCTCCCTCCTTTCTTCCTTAATTACCATCTCTTTGTGCCATTATCCCTCTACCATATCCTGTCTCTCTCTCAAATTAAATCACTCCTTCCCTATCTCTTTTCACCCTCCCTCTCCATGTTTCTCTCTTTCACAACCTCCCTCTATCTTCATCGATCAACCCTCCACCCTCAGTCTTTAACGCCCTCTCTCTCTCTCTCTCTCTCTCTCTCTCTAGATCTCCTTGTACGTGTGTGTCCATGTCCACTTTTTCTCCTTGTGTCTACCCCCCCC